>PVLD010005040.1:0-117261 GCA_004027595.1 Dinomys branickii | reverse complement strand
TTCCCCCCTCACAAAACCCGTTGGGGCGCCTAAGTAGGTCTTCCCACCCGGGAGATCCCGCAGTCCTTGAAGCTGCTTTGATGTCTCTCGCTGGGCTGAGCTTCTTCCCGATTCAGGAAAAACCGGTTAGAGTGCGCACTTAACTCACCCTGTGATCGTGCAGACAGGAGTGCCGTTCAGATGTTTTTCCCTGGATGGAAATTTTCCCCGACTCAGAAATCCCGCCGGCCGGTCGCTGTTGCTCCAGTTCGCGCAGTGCTGGCTGCGGGGTGGGGTTCTAAGCGGGATCCCAGAGCGCTGCCCGGTTTGGTGCAGTTTGTCCCAGTAGCGCGTTCTCTGTCGGGTTCAGGAGCTGAAGCCATTCTTCCCTCTGCACTCGCTCTCTCGGCTGGTCGTCTTCTTCCCGGAAGTCCTTATTTCTGTCTTCATATTGTTATATTTCATTGTTTGGGTGGTAATCCTCTGGGAGGTTCTCTCTCTGCTGCCTACCCGGTCGCCATCTTCCCAGAAGTCCTAGGATCACAGCTTTTGGACTGTCATTTCGTCAACATTGATTGCTTCACCACATGAACAGGGAGCCTGTGGAATAGTTCCGTAAATGCACACCACACACTCTAGCTTCCCAAGTCAGCGCTTTGGAAAACTTTAGGACTTTAAAATTTTTCCAGTGGGTCCAGAGATGTTAATGTGACTTTCAGCTATGCTGTGATACAGACGGAGGAGCAGAGTGAAGATAGTTACACTCTCTGCTACTACGTCTGGTAAATATCTGCGAAGTCTCTGAGAAAAGGCCTTGAAAATAGAACGAACTGGGGGCTGGGGATCTAGCTCGGTGGAATAAGTGCCTGCCTAGCAAGTGCAGGGTCCTGAGTTCAATCCCCAGTACCGCCAAAAAAAAAAAAAGAAAATAGAACGAACAGAGTCTTGCAAGATTTCAGGCTTTCCTTGCTTCATTTTGGGGATTATTATCTCTGTTTGTTCTCAATAGACTTCACCTTCCCAGTTACATCATCAAGAAAAAAATTTCAAAAGCCAGGAGTGATAACACACACCTGTAATCCCAGCACTTGGGAGGCTGAGGCAGGAGGATCGCTGCTAGCTCAAGGCCTGGCCTACACAGTGAGTTCAAGGCCAGCCTAGGAAATAAAAAATTCCGCAAGAATTTCAAGAAACAAACAAAATGAATTGAAACATCCAAAATTTAGAGCTAGAAATTGCAGTAAGTTGTAGAAGACAGAATAGAAAGAATGAAAATTAACTATAGAGAAATAATTTTCCTTAGCTAGAAATTATAGAAATAGCAGGGATAGGGGGTCTTTTCATAAAATCAGAGACGCTAAATCAGAGCTTTCAGCATGTCAGTATCTTTTAAAGGGAAGATGGTAAGAGTTGTCTTTTCCTCTTGTGTCATAAAAGGACTTATAAAAATTTCAACAAATTTCCTTTGGTTAAAATTGATTTTCATGTAGAACTGGGACTAGAAGAGGAAGGGAATAGTGCTTGTAAAAGAGTATAATAGGAAGACATGGATATGGCCAAACATTTTTATAGGCAAATATACTTTCATGAGTTCAGTCATATAAATGCTCCATTTTAATGGTACTAATTATTAAGCATTCTGACTTTTAGAAAACCTCTACAATAATACTTGAATAAATACTATGTTTCTTCCATACAAGTATTTCATTACACTCTTATTTCAACAATACAGTTACAGCCACTCATTTTGGACACTTTCTTTGAATCATCTTCTAAGCCTGAAGAATATTTCTTATCCATAAGGCTAAAAGTTTCTTCTTTCAGAGAGAATTTAGGTTTTGAAAATGGCTCAAAAATGACAATGTCAATCAAAGTTAAAAAAAAAAAGCTTTGTTCAAAAACAAGATGAGACCCAGACTGCATAATAATTAATTTTGAAGCCAGTTCCCAAAAAGAGGTTTGACAATGCGTTTTGCACAAAGGCATTCTCGTTGGAATAAGAGCTGTCTTCCCAGCACGGTGTTCACCTTACTGCATAAAAGCCCATTCTCTTTTAGGGTCTAAATCAGCTTTTTGCTTGCTGCTGTTCACTAAATTTTAATTAGACATTTGTGGCTTGATGATACTGTTTCCCTTTTCACCTAAGGTCAGTAATTTATTTCTCTTCCACTAATTTATTTTGAGTCTACACTATAGAAAATTAGTTCTTTTACAGCTCACAGAACTAATTAACTAGTAGGAGGGTTGCTGTAGATTTGCTCTGTAGACTTATTCTTTCATTTACGATATTTCCTGGCATTCATAAGTTGTTAAGATGAGCGCCAAGTTGTAGCTGTACCATGGTTCTGGTGCCAGTGCCATGGAAGGCAGTGGGGCCTCTTCTCTTCTCTAATTCAGGAGCTCATTAGGAGGCTTCTACTTGCTTCAGAAGTGCAGGACCATCAAGGTTATCAAGTGCTAATCTCTTGCAAGTGCCATGGCACTGCAAGGACTGAGGAAGAAAAACTTTCTACACTCAGTGTTTAGATACGCTTTTGGCTCAGTTCCTATGGCAATTTCTTCTTATTCTAAGAAAAGATCAATGATGGCCCAGATGGGCAGAAAAAGGATGAATTATCTCTAATGAGGTTCTCTTTCAACCCAACTAAGGCATCTGTGTACCTCCCTATAGTCCAAGTTTGCCCTTTCTATCCAACAGAGGAGAAAGCCCAGGAGCATCTTCCCTGCTCCACACGGAGCCTCTGGCCGCAGCAGGCTGCGAGGGATCCTAGCGGAGTGTTTTGGGAACACAGTGAAGTTACCCGGGCTACTGGGAGTGCCTGCCATGCAGCGATCAGCTGTCATAAGCCCATCTGAAATCGGCATCAGGCTAAATAAGGGTGTGTGTTCCCTTGGGCCCCGTCTCAGGACAGAGCTGAGAGGAGGAGTCTCGGGCATCTTAGAAAACTGCAAGTCAAGAGGCAGGGAGACCTGCCTGCACAGAGCTTTCCAGGGAGCGACTCCCAAGGGCAGGTGTTCTGCCTGTTGACCCAACCTGATATTCAGAGGCTGAGGGTCAAGACTTTCCACTTTCTGGACAAGAAGGAAGCTGCAGGCTCATGCTGCCCTCCTGTTAACGTGAGTGTTTACTTTTGTCGCTGATGGTTACCTGGGGATTTTTATATGATTCGTATAACTTTCTTATTGATATCATATGTAAGTTGGACTCAGATTTTTGTATTCTTTCATTTATATAATCAAAGCTCTGTGCCTCTGGGTTAGAACAAGGTGTCATATTTATGCCTTTTCAGGGATTATGGAGAGTATCAAACACCCACAATAGCTTACTAAAATGGAAAAGGGAGACAAATTCTTTTAAATCGTCTGTAATGAACTGCTTCTTGAAGAAGTTGAAGAATATAACCTTAAATTCCAAACTGAATCCCTGAGTTCTCCATTATGTTGCTCTGTGGTCCATTCTATTAAAAAACATTTTGCAACTTTGAATTGCAACAGAATCTCCTTTGGAAATTAATTTTGCGTGGAGACAGCATTTTCCTCTAAGACCATATGACTTGTTTCTGTTCGTTGGCTGCCTGAAAGAGGTAAAGAAGGTGACAATAACAAAAAAAAGTAAAGGTGAACTGCAAGGATTTTATTCTGAGGTCTTTCTCCCTTATGTCTCTTTGTTGCTTTATTTTTCATCACTACTTGAGAAGTTGGGGTAACTTGAATAGACATTTTTTCCATAGATAACTCTAATAATTTGTCACGCAATGATCAACATGGAGAAATTTTATTGAGAGAAATCTGTCTGCAAAACATCTGTCAACATGAGTTCTTTCCACTCTATCCACACAGCAAAATGTTTTTGATACGTATAAATGTCTTTAATAAAGGAATAAAATGTAGATTTACTAAGCATTGCCATATCATTCCCTTTCCATTGTTCCTTCAGCTTCTTTCTCTGTTCATTTTTTATTTTATTCTGTTTTGTTGGGATGGGGAAGGAGTGCATAGATCTTGTGTGGGGATAGTAGTGATGAAAATCTCTAACCCTTGAGGTTGAATTTCTCTGTTTGCTGGCAAAGAAACATGCAACCACTGCCAAAACCACAGAGTAAAGTCTCCCCAAAACCCTGTCAGATAGCAGTGTTTTAGAGTTAAGCCTTTTCATTTATATTTGGACAACCACCTGTTGACTTCTACTGGAGCTTGTCAAGGGCGGATAGATGGCGGGAACCTAGAGCAGAAGTGGCTCATTCAAAGGGATTGGTATTCCCCTTTGAAGAGGCTGCCATTGTTTTTCGTTGAGCCTAGTCAAGGCTCATAAGATCAAAACATCAAAAAGAGAAAGGAAAAAGTTTACCTCAGACAGGATTTCACTCTCTTTTTGAGATTATCACAGCATTGTCAAACCATCATTTTAATCCAGGAGTCAATTACAGCAATCTTTACAATGCATTTCCTAGTCTTGAAATAAAGTGGGTGAGAACTGGAGGAAAAACCAGGGAGAAACTCTGCCCTGGACAATAGAGAATGCAATGGTGGGAACTGCCTGATGGCTTTGCTATGGCCGCACATTACCCAGAACAGATTTTGCTTCTGCCTCAAAGGAAGATGGTGGGATGAAGACACATAACACCAGGAGGAAAATAACAAGTGCAAACTATACTTTCCTCAGGAAACTGTCACACCAAATCCCAAATTTGTGATGGCAGAGGACCACCACAAGGTGCCAACCATCTTGAAATGCTGACAGTTCTGAACATTGACTAAGTTGCCCACCTCTCTAACCTGCCTGGGTTAAATTGTTCCATTTACATCTTGGGGCTTATAAATGAGCCCCTTATGACCTTCAAGTGCAAGGATCTGGCTTAGTTACTTCAAAGGGCAATTTAAAAATGCAGGTATGGGAGGAGACTTCTAAAAACTCAATTAAGCATAATACACTACCTGCCATACTGAAGGCCCAGTGGAAATACCATGAGGAATTCCTAGTAGATCCTATTCAAGTAAAAGTGTATATTGTCAATTATACTTAACAGTCCCCTAAAGATGTTGGAAGATAAAACTTAAAACTGGGTAACTGTTTTTCTGGAATAAAATCTTGGAATATTTCTCTTTTGGAAACAATTCCTTGGCCAGTCTGAAGCCTGAAGAGTGGATGGCACCCTTTATTTACCTACCAACATAACATCTATTGTACATATTTACAGAGTTAGAATTGTACTGGGGACTAAAACATAAAGTCATCTCGGTATACGGCAATATCTTGACAAAGGAAGTCACCAGACCCGCCAGCTTCCTTCTGTCACTCACTTTCTTTGCCCTACAGGCCATTTACTATAAAGCTATTTCCGACCCAACCTGCCATGGACATGGGCTCTTAGAATTCATTGTCCTTTCTCTCAGCCACACCAACTCCAGCCAGTCCAAAGTAGATACCCATCTGGGCTTCTACAGAACAAAGGTAGGGTAAGTAGTCTCTGGCCTTGGGACTAGGGGATCAAAGTGTAACTCAGAAGGTTCCACTCTTCCCTCAAAGTCAACATGGCTCATCTTAAATTCATGTATCTGTGAAGTTCATATATGTATTTAATTGTAGGATAAGAGAAACAAAGACCTTTATGGTCCTAATTAAATACAGCATGAAGTACAGTTAGACCTGGGGCAGCCCTGGAGCAAACCAAACAGGGTTCATTGAAGCAATGGGAGCCTATTGATGTTCAGTTCCTTGGCTTTGGTTTTCAATTCCTTGGACAGTCACCTAAAAGTGATGTTTTCCTTTGAAGGCACATAATGAACTTGCCTAGCATATCAGGCATGAAGCCCTAGGTTAGATCTCCAGAATTACCAAAAAAAGAAAACAGAGAAAAGCATGCAATGAACAGATGCATCATCTAGACAGTGTACCAGGAGCAGAAGGAAGGGTACTACACACTGAAAGGAAGGCACTTGGCCATCCTTTTCCCCTCACTTCGCTGCCCCTTCTAGCACCATGGCCCAGTAGTACGATGTATCCAGACACATTCCATCCCTGCATTCCATCCTGAGAGCTCCCACAAGCTCCTTCTTTGCAAAGGCCATTTGCACCTTGTTCTAGTCAGATTCCAACAACAACAGATGGGCATGTGTACAGGGTTTAACTAAGAAGAATGCAATGAAGGAACTGTGCACAGAAGTGGAAAAGGATTACTGGTACCACCAAAAGATGTCAAAACACTTAGAGGCTTGTAGCAGTAGGGTCTTGCCCTAGGTCAAGGAGGTGAAAGAAGAAAAGGGACATGTGATGACATCTGTCAGTGGTTGATCCTGTTGAATGCAGTGTTGAGACCATAAAATAAACTGGGAAAGCTGGGAGGGACAGGTCAGTGCCTGTGCTCAATCTGGCCCCAAGGTAAACAAGCAGGTGGGTGTGTAGGACAGTGCAGGTCTGGGGTATCTATAGCACCAAGCCGGAAGGAGATGTGGACAGGCATGGAGATGTGGACAGGCATGATGACTAATGCTTGAGGGTGAAGAACATTACCCAGGAGCTCACCAAGCAAAAATGAGATGAGGACCAAAGCAGGGCCATCCAAGAGCCCTACACTGGGCAGGCGCTCATTACCATGGGGATTTATGCTGTCTAGACTGGCACACAAAGTCTTCCTCCACATGGTCTCGTATGCTTTGCCCTCTTTCTCACTCATACGAGAAACAAATCCTCGGCTGAGGTAATCTTTTTTGCTCTTTCCCAATTCTTTCACTTTTCTCTGTGCTGTGTTCTGCCTGTTCGTGCTCCGATGCTCCTTCACAAGCATAGTGGCTTTGATAGTGGCTCCCTTTCTTGCCCCTCAGTAGTTCTTGCAGCTTCACCATGCAACACACGCTGTTTTGTATCTCTGTGTCTTCTGTCTCCTTCTATATAGAAAATTAGGTGCTCGATATATGTTGGGCATAGAAAAAACAAAAAAACTGTAGTTGTGGACTGGGTTCAATTCAGGTCCCAGAATGTAATAAGACAGAGACAGAGACAGAGACAGAGACAGAGACAGAGAGACAGAGAAACATTAGTTGGTTCAATCACTTGCCTATTTTGGACATGACCAAACACAAGTGAGACTGCTTTTTGTATTTGATTGAAATTACCCCACCAGTTTGGGCTACTCTGCTATAGCCAAAATAGTGCTCCATGGTAGTGACAAGATTATTGGAATATATGAGTAAACTTTCAGAGAGACTATATAAAAAGCGACAACATTTATTGTGATACAAGTTGCAGTGATGAAAGGAGCAGAGGGTGTAGTAGCCCCATTGTCCATGTTCAAAACCTGGCCCCGACACACTAAATTGTAATTTGGGGCAAGATTCCACACCTCACTGTAAAAGTGCCACTTACTGCCTGGCTTTGTCAAATGGCCTGAGTAAGATCATATTCAGCCCTGAGCCCAGTAAGTAGTAAGATCCCCACAAATGTTAACATTATTGCTATGATTTCAGGCCATACATTTAGGCTTAGTTGAGTTAGAAAGAATTTCCTAACTGATGAGGAGATAAATATTCAAGTAAGGACATGATCAGGTGAAGCTCAGATATTAAACAAGACCTGAGGGCTTTTCCTCCCCTGACCAGCACCATTCAAGCATAGGAATGTCATTTATACCTGCATGGGCCTATGCTCCCACTCGTGTTATAAGTAGTGAGACAGAATAATCTAGTTTTTAAAAATTATTTGTTAAAGAAATACAACACTTGTAACATCCAAACCACCTTGGCCAGCAGGAAAATCTAATAATACATTGAAGATATAGTTCTGTAGAGCAGGTTATACTGGTTTATAGTCACAAAAACCATTGTTAGTGACCCTAGTCAATACACTGGTTCTTGTGGGAATACTGTAAACAAATATGTGGCGAGCGAGGACAGAGTAGAAGTCCAAGGGGTGAATTGTGCCTGATCTCTTTGGTCTGTTTGTTTTTATGAGCGCTGTTTGGGTCACAGGAGAACACTTGTAATGACAATGCATGCCTATAGGTGGCAAACTTGCACCGCGGACGTTCTGTCCTTGAATGCCCTTGCAAACAAATGCCATGGGAAAGTGGAGTTTGATAAAAGAAGAAACAGAAGTGGACTCCAAAACAACATGATCTCAACCTAAACTACAAAAAACTTGATGTCATCAACTACTTAGATTCATCTGTAAAAATACCTCATGGAATTGCACCAAATCCATTTACTAAGAATATACTTGCCGAATTCCTTCTACCTAGCATTTCTTGGCTTGGAGTAGAAAAGGTACATCTCCACAGAGCCTGAGGGTCTGAGGCCCACCACCTCTGAGCACTCTGGGCACCAGCATGGTCTGATCGCTGCTAATGTCCTTGGTTTCTCAGATGAGGAAACAGAACTTAGGAACCTTTGGGAGGAGATTGCAGAGGAGACCCGTCCCTTTGAATTCCTGATGTTGTCTCTGTCTACGACCAAAAGTAGGGTAGGACTCACAAATTCTTGGGGGATGTATCACTCACAGAGAAGTCCCAAGAGTTCCTCCAGAGTGTTTCTCTAGAGGACAGACTTAGCTTCTTGAGATCATACCCCGCACTCCAGGCAGCCTACATTTCCTAACCATGGTAAGACCCTCAAGGGGCTCTGAGGAAGGTAGTAAAAATTTAGTTTATTAATAGGAAAAAAATCCTTTCGTCTTACTTTTTAAAAAAGATACACTTAATAATCTTAAGTGTGTTTCATTAAACAATATTAAATAACTGTTTAAAGATATAAAGCAAGTAAAAATTGTTGTTTTCTTTCTCCCCTTCTTTGCTCTTTGAAGAGATTCTTATGCATTATTGTAGACTCGTCCTTAAGTGTGTGTGTGTGTGTGTGTGTGTGTGTGTGTGTGTGAATGTATGTATAGAGAGGGTTTCAGCCACTTAGCACATTCTTCAATTACTAGGAGAGCATTACATAGACATACATTACTTAGTTTAGAGTGGCATGATATTTTACACTTTGTATGTTCTCTGTGCATAAACTGGTCCCATACTGGTGGATGTTTAGGTTGTTTCTAGGTCTCACGATTACAAACAGTTCTATAGTGAAGTCCTCCTACATATAACTGTGCACACGTAAGGATATCTCTGGAAAATATGTTTCTAAAGCAAATTGTTATATAAAGGTATACATTCATCTTATTTTATTTTATTTTGGTACTGGGTATGGAACTCATGACCTTGTGCTGGCCAGGCAGGCGATGGCCCGTTGAGCTACATCCCTGGCCCTAAACATACATATTCATTTTAAAACTCTAATAAATGCTATTAAAGTGCCCCTTACAAATGCTAAACTACACTTTCACTGACTCTATTCCTCTCTTCTCTGGCTCCCTCTCTTCACCCCCTCCCTCCCTCCTTCTGACTCCCTCTTACTAACTTTTATTTTCAATGTATTCTCTGGGCCAATTTTATTCTATATTTGAACTTTAATCTTGGACTCTTTCTTCTCCCCACCAAAACCAGTTAACCGGAAAACTCTGCTCATTTTACTTTCCAGCAAAGGCAAACTCCAGCCACTTCTCACCACCACGGCTGTGCCCTGGCGGCAGCTCTGCCGGGATCCTGCGGAGGTTGCCACGTTTCTCTTCTGCTTTCCCCACTACTCACACCCGCGTGCACTGACCCTGTTAAAACCGAGTCAGATCTTTTCATTCCTCTGATCAACTCCAGAACACGTCTTTTCTCTGCTCAGAGTAAAATCCATATGGTGGCCTCCAGCGTTTGGAAAGATTTTCCTGTCTTACTTCTTCTCCTGTACTCCCACACTCTCTGACCAAGACACTGGTATTGCCACCTCATAAGCATTCCAAGCACAACCTCGCCTTAGGGTCTTTGCTCCAGCAGTCCCCTTCATCCTGACATCTGCACCACAAACTCCTTAAGCTCCTTTTTATATAGGCCCAAATCACACACTTTCACTAACACTCTGAGTTAATCCTGCAAACCTTCCCACCAGGGTCACGTACCCCTTTCTCTGTTCTTTTCTCTTTCACTGCACCATTTACGTCACCTCTTACCTATTTTGTAATTAACTTTTAAAAAATTATATTCGTTATCTAACTCCTCTTGATTAAATTTAATTTCTACCTTGTTAAGCTTTGCTGTTTTATTCACTGAAAGTCCTCAAGTGTGCAAAGTATGGTAAATATATAATAAATGTCTATTGAGTTGGAATTCTGTTTCTTTCCCTGTTGCAATTATGAAAACAGCTCTCAGAATTATGGCTGTGACAATGAAGGATTCCTTTTGTGGACAATATTGTCCTAAGATTTTTAAAAGAGTAAGTGTCAAGGAGGAAAAATAGAAAAATTTGACATCATCAAAATTATAAACTCCTGCTGCATGAATGACAATGTAAATGAAATGAAAAGACAAACTACAAACTGCAGGAAAATATTTGCTAATCACAAATTCAACAAAGGATATGTATACATATTACATAAAGAATCTCCGAACTCAACAATAAAAATAAAAACCAACTCATCCAATTGGGCCATGTACAAAAAGTGGATAGAAATTTTACAAAAGGGCATATAGGTATGGTAAATAAGGACATGAGAAGATATCCAAAATTACAAGTCATTAGCGAGATGCAAGGTAATACCACAATGCCATCTGATGTGTCCAAATAGCTAAAAAAAAAAGTAGCAAAATGCCAAAAGCTGCTGAGACTAGGGAGAAACTCTTACATGCTGGTGAGGATGTAAAATGGTGCATCAACAAAAGTATTCTGGCTGTTTCTTTTAAAACCAAAAAATGGATTTCCCATATCACTCAGCAGTGGCACTCTTGTGCAACTGTGCCATAGAAATGAAAACTGAAGTTTGTGTAGAAACTTGTACACCAGTGTCCCTAGTGTCCTTATAAATAATGAACAAATATTGGAAACAACACAAATGCCCCTCAGAGAGTAATGATTAAACGAACTGTGGAATATCCATACCATATCCAAACAGTATTCAGCAATGCAAAGATTAAACTATCAGTACAGGTAACAACATGGGTTAATCTCAAGGGAGTTGTGCTGAGAGCAGCTGCAATCTCAAAAACTTGCATTGATATATCTTCCCTTTTGAAATAATAAAATTATGGAGCCGGAACAGGCTCGTAGTTGCCAGGGTTCAGAGACAGGGAAAGAGGGAAAGATATAGGTGTAATCCAAGAGGATCATTTAAGGGGCCCTGATGTTGATGGTACAGTTTTTTTTTTTGATACTAGGAATTGAACTCATAACCTCACACTTGCCAGGCAGACGCTTGCACCACTGAGCTATATCCCCAGCCCTCAATGGTATGCTTCTGTGTTTTAATTATGCCAATGGTATGCCAAGCTGTACACGTAATAAAACTGTGTAGAACTACACACACGCGCACACACACACACACACACACACACACATGAGTGCAAGTGTAACTAGAGAAATAAGCCCTGTATTAAAGTGTAACTAGAGAAATAAGCCCTGTATTAGCCCTCTGAGTCACACCAATGTCGATCCTCGGTGTTTACGAGCACCACAGTTATGCATGATGTTAACAGTGGGCAGGCTGAGTGCAAGGCATCTTCCCCCAACCTCTCTGGTCATCTTCTTGCAACTTCCTGTAAATCTGGAATTACTTCAATATGAAAAGTTAAAAAAATTGAAGACAAAATGCAAGTCAGCCAAGAAGCGTCTCGTTTTTAGATAAGAGATGCTCCTGCTTCCTTGATTTCAGTTGGGATGTTTCCACCTTGGTTACTTTATTGGTAATATACTCAATCTCTTTTCATTTGTTTTTTAAAACTTATCAAAGAAAAGCCTAGGAATGCATAATTAGGTAAACATAATTCCTACATAGCTCTCAGATATCACCTCTCTCTCTGTTTTATAACCTCTTCAGAAACTTGGGATAATGTCATCTGTCCCCTTCTTCACAGGAAAATGCTGGATTACACATTCACAGAAGCTTTGATGAACTCTTCCCAAAATTGCAGAGCTGAAATCGTAGAGCAAGTGGGACATGGGATAAGCACTCACCACATCCGGTCACTGCACAGGACCTTCAAATCTATGGTCCCACTGGTCAGGTCTCAGGTCCTTCTCAAAAGGTGTGGAGGTCCTGTATATGCCACAGCTTTGCTGCCCATTGCACAACTGGTTGCTGATATCATTAGAAAATACTATTTGTTCCCACTAGGTTTCTACCTCCTCAAATTTGCAAAGCAGGAATAATTTTTTAACATTATTTTTTTAGAAACCATAAATTAATTGCTTAGTAGAGTTTTCAAAATAAGCATCCAGTTATTTTTAAAATATTTAACTCTAAATTTGGCCAGTTGATTTTCAGACGATTTTAAGGTCATGCTGTTAGTAAAACTCTTCTAGGAGTTTCCTGCCTCCACACATTCGGGTGCTTTTCTCCATCACAGTAACATTCCTTCCTTTCATTCTCCCACTTCCTTTGGAATATAACCCCACTGATCCCACTTGCTATGTTACACTCATCCCTTCACTCCCCTGGAATACAGTTATTTGTTGGTCACTTACTCACCACCAAGAGACACATGTGTGATTAGTTCCCAGGCCTTATGATAAACGTGACAGCACACCAGCAGGGTAGCTGCCTATGTGCAAGGTGGAACCAGGTACACGCTTTGGGTGGGTCACAGGACAAGCCCGGGCTGAATTTCAGTCTTTACCTGCAGAAGTAAAGCCCGATCTCTCCAGCTGGACCCGGAAGACTGGAGAGAAGCTCAGGAGTGCAAATTGAGTTTGTCATCCTCACTGACACACCCAACTCCATCCCTGACTCACAGTGACACCTAGGACAATTGTCTGACTCATTTGTGACACAATTATTTCCTGAATCATAATAAAGAAATAGTTAGATATGGGTTTTATAAGCCTCATATAAATCCTGTTGTAAGGGGTTTGTTTTTTTTTAATCACCATCACAGTGGTGCCAGTATCCACTGGGAGACTAGTAGATCACTCTGCTCAGGGACAACATCAGACAGTTTAAAAAGGGAAACATGGGCTATTTTTGTCCTTGCTTCCCTTTATCTGTACAATGGTCTTTGTCTGGAAGCCCAGCACTCATGGTCTGCTATCAGTGGCCGGATCCATGCATGGTCTGGAGCTGAATGAGAACATTTGACACTCTCTGTCAATTTACAGCGGAGCACACATCCCAGATTTCCTACACTGTGTGGTACCAGCTCTTGACATTTCTTATTCAGTGTTCATCTCTGTCAGCTAGTCTGAAAATTGGAACCAAAAATTCTTAACAAATCACTAGCTACATCATGGTTACAGGTGGTGACATATCTCTGTTGCTGCTGCTGCTTATTCATGAAACTGGAGGTTAAGGCTCTGTTTCTGAGATGTAAACTAGGGAAAACCTCACAAAAAGCACCAGCGTTGTGCAGAATATCAGACAGACAATTTTCAAGTGAAACGCCAGTTATTAGAAGTCATGTGGAGTCAGGAGTTGCCATGGAATCCATTTGCTTCTAAACCAGCTCCTCCTGCTGGAATAGTTTCTCATTATCATGCCTTTCTGATGGGAGGTGTAAGAGAAAGAGAAAGCTCTATCTAAGACAGAATTGCGTTACAATTACAATGCATGCAGGTCCCAAAATGAATATGAAATTAAGAATATTAAGAAGCTTTAATAAGAAATTTTAACACCTATGTTTATTACTGTCTGACCTGAGGTGAAACATATTATGATCAGATTTCTTTTCTGTGAATTTTAAATATTCAAGGAGAATATATGATGGCTTACAGTGTGACGTTTAGCATCACAAATAAGTTATTGGGTCTCCAGGAGTGAAAATAAATATCAGAGAAGATTTAAATCTCGATAGGCTGCACATTTGCTGCAGACTTTGTTTCTTCTCTTTTCTCCTATGTATCATTTTTATTTAGATTCTTAACCAAACCATTATGGCTTTTCCTTCTTTGAAGCTGCTGTGAGAATGAATCTATCCCCTTGTTCCCTCCAGGTTATTTGTTCAAATCATGAGAAGTTATTGGCTGGCATATGTTAATCCTTGAGTTGTTTTTGTGGGAAGGTCTTCATGTCTGTAGATAAGATACAGGAATAAGTTGCTCCAGTGCCATCTTGGAGCAGCCCAATTTTAGAATACATGGATTCCAGAAGTTAATCTCTATTTTAACATAGGGAAAATATTAATTAATTATAATTAATCAGGAGATCTGTTGCATGAAGATGCTTTGGAATTATATCTTCCTATTTATTTTATTCTGTGTACTGCACAAAAGTGTTATATATTTCATATGATAAAAGTGTGTTGGTGGGAGACTATGGAATTTGAACCTATGTTGCTGATTGTCTGTATGACTAGTGAGCTCCAGCCTTAGGGGTTCAAGAAACACATATCTCTATTTAAAGCCATTTTACTTCTTCCTCTTACCTGAAAGCCAAGAAGGTGCAAGTGTTTCTCAGGTGACAAATCACAGGAGAAAAACTCAAATGACTTTTAACCTCCATCATCCTAATTAAAAAAATTAAAAGTAGACTGATGCTTTCACCTATCAGAGTGAAGAAAAGATGCATACAGTGCTTCACAATTTCTTTATCCTGTCGCCCACTGAGGGCATTTGTGTGTGCTTCCTCTTTTTGTACTGTTTTTTAAAAGGAGTGCTGCATAGATGTTTAAGGAAGAAACGATGAAGTTCTCTGCATAATGTCTTGTAAAGTGAAAATACTGAAGTTCAATAGTATAAAATATCAGTCTTAACGTTTTGCTTGAATATGCAGAAAGAAACTGCAGACAGATGTTAAGGACCTGAGTTGTACAGCCACAGAGACAAACAGACAGCCCAAGGATGCATTTACTTGATTTGCATATTGTTTTACGGTTGGATTTCACTTATAATCTGGATTTCCAGGTAAGGAAAATAAGAGAAACGGTTCAGGTGTTCAGACAGGAAGTGATGCTGGCAACCTAATCTATCTGGCTTTTCCACTCGCGTTAGTGGGGAGGGCTGGGAGCCAAACAGATTTCACACCAGAAGTGGAGCTACAGCTGAAGCTGCAATCTGAAGCTACAACACATGAATAAATATGCTCACCCCAAATCTTTCTCTAGCTGTCCTAAAGGGGCCTGGGAGCTACAGCTGGAGAGAGACATGCCTAGTACCACCATCCTGCCAAGCACTTCAGGAGCAGTGCTGACTTACTCAGTGCCACATACAGGCAGGGCTCCTAGCGCAGTTTTATAGATCATGAAACTTTTAAATTTAATTTCTTTTACAAACAGAAGAAAAAGCATAAGAATAACAAATATAGGATAATGAATCCAGCCTGAATTCTATCCATTTATACTAATGCAATTGCAAAATATATTTTTAAAATTTTTTCCCATGGGGCAAGAGCCCAACAAACACATGAATAAAGTGCCACATGTCTCCATATGACCTGTAAGGGAGAGAGCCCTCACCACTTAAGGAGAGGCCTAGACCCCCCAGTGCTCCCAGTTACCATTCCCTGGTCTCAATACCACGTACACACTCTGGATCCTTTATTCTTCGGTACTCTTCAACGTTAGGGAACAGAATTGAGACTAATAGGAATCCCAGTATCTATCTTCTGTCTTTCCAGTGGATCTCAGCTAACCCAAACTGCAAACTCACTGGGCTTGGCAGCAGAGCTGAGATCCTGAACCCTGGAACATTCTGCTGGTGTCCTGAGCACGTTGCTGCTTTTCTGAGGCCACACTCCCCACTGATGGGTGGTCTGGATCCAGCGTGGATCTAGCTTCCTCCCTCTCATCTTGAGGCCATCCTGTTTCCTAGGGAGAGGCAGGAAGGAGCCATCTTCTGAGATCTTATCACTATCATGGAGAACCTTATCCCAGAGCAAGGCACCTCTTCAAAATTGTCCCTCCTTATAGACCTCTCAAAGAGAGGCTGAGAAGGAGCAGGCGCAGGCTGTCAAAGTGTACTTCCCTTCTCAGAGTTGCAGCCGCACCTTGGGAAATGCTGATGATTGGACTCCACCCTAGATCTACTGCATCTTAAACTGAAAGTGGAACAGCAGTCTGTTTTAACCAACCCACCTGGAGAATCTGTGCACCTTCAACTTCCAAAACTATAACACCAAGGGCCCAGATTTTCAAGTGCAGATAAGCACATCTGAGTCCAGAGATGATGGGTCCAGGGCTGTGCTTGGTATCTCAGAGACACAAACTCTCAGGGTCAGAGGAGATCATACTGTAATACTTACCAGGGTCCTGGGGAAACACCAGAAGAGCCATTGTGGGCAGCAGCTACTTGAGACCCTGGGGTTGGAGACCTGAGTTAGGTTACAGAAGGCAGATTCGGGTCCCACTCATAGAGCTAACAGAGATGCCTGTGGGAAGCTAATCTTCACTCCTGCCCTCTCTGCCTCTGCAGGTCCGAAGTGCCTAGGTAATGGGGTTCCCCTTGCCTCCCATGCTGTGGGATGCTGATTTTCGAGTCCCAAAGGGATTTGATTTCTAAATTAGATTGGGTTCAAGGGCCCAGATCTAAAAGCTGCTCTGGGCTCCACCTCTGCCCTAGGTGACCCCAAGGAAGGATCTGCTCTGGAAGTGGGTGATTTGTTTATGAACTAAAGGGGTCCACCTCACCAGAATGCCTTACTCACTCTGCCTGAGGAGATGCATATGTGGGAATTCAGTGCAGCCACTGGCTAAGAAGAAAAAGGGCTCAAAGAAGGGGGAAACCCCTAGAGACTGTAGGATCTGAGCAGTTCCTGTTAAGGTCCTGAAGCTACTTAGGCACTCACCCTTTGGATCCAGCTCAACCTGAGGCCCTTCACCATTCTGAGGGGCCACTGGCCTGGCCCAGTCTTTTTGGGCTGTCTACCTCCAATCAATTTAGGAATCAAAGTATCTTTCACTCTGAATTTGCTAACCAATATTCTTCTCCAGCTTCTATCTTGGTTGTGTTCTTGTGACCAGGTGAGTTAGGTACATACATCATTCCTAGCTCAATTTCTGGAAAGAAAAATTGTGAAACATGCCCAGGCCTGGATTTGAATGCCCTCACCCACTTCCATCTTCAGAACATGCAGAATCAGATCTGTCTTTGCAGCTACTGCTACTTTTAAGAAATGTTCAATTTTAAAGCCTAAAATTTGTATCTCCCAATTTAAGTGGTATACAATATAAGAAACATTCATTTCTCAGCAACCAATTCAAGGTTATACTTTAGGTTACAGTTTAAAAACCTGGATGGAAAATTTTACCCAAAATATTGAGTGAAATTATAAAATCCTTACTTGTACTCCACACTCCCTTTTTTCTGAGTTGGTATATTTTCTTTTTCTTTTTTTTTCCCTGTAAATATGTTACCACTGAAGCTAATCCTGGAAATGTCAAAGGTCAACTGAGGCATATGTCTAAGAAATGTTACTTCAAAAATTTTTATCATTTCATTAAAAATACTTTGCAAAACACCCTGATCAGATAAGTAACATTTACCATAATTTCTAAAAAGGGATGCTATTTTTGAGGTCCCTTCCATCCTTTGTTACCTGTCCAACGGGATCCAAGTTGCAAGGAAGTCTTTTTTCTGCTTTAATATTACAGTAACTTCCGAGCTCTTAATGCCTAAATGCGGTAAATAAGATGGGTCTAGAATATGCAAGAAAAAATGTTAATCTGTCCTAAGACCTTAATATTTCCCTAGACAAATTGTCCTTTTTACTGGTAGAGAGTGAACATCTGGATATAACATACTAAGATGTTTAAGTGGCTGTCTTCTTCAGATGTTGCATCTTGATTGTAAATATACCCTTCATCCTTGACCTTGGCCACTGAGTAAAATTCTTGTCTGTACCTTTCTGCAAGTGATGAGAGAGCACGGAAAAGGGTATGTGTGCACCCCTGGCAGTCTGTAAAAACGAGAGATGGCAGAAATCACTCTAGCTTTGATGAGATGCTCAAGTAGCAGAGACGAATTATCAGAATGCAGGACGGAGGTCCACGTTAGAGCAGAGGTTGGCACGGCAATGCGCTCACGTCTGGACCGCCGCACTAAAACCCACTTTGGGAGCTTGTGCACCATACACTTACTTTTTTACAACCCAAAATTCAACCTCTCTAGTCCGGGCCCTGTCTGATGTGGGGAAAAGGTGGTCCTTAGAGCCTCCTCCCCTTGTTCTGGACTTACAGGGGGCGCGGGCTTTGCACGCACAGGCTCGTTAGTTGCGAATCCGCCGCCGGCGCTAACTCGCTCGCATCCCGCTGGAATCCTGGGCACCTGAACCGCCACCAGCGAGCTCCAGCAGGGCAGTATCCTGGGTCGCCTCGGGGGTGCAAAGGACTCTCGGGGGTGCAATGTCGTTATGCCTCTAGGCGAGTTGCCCTCCTCAGTGCTGGGAGAAGGGAGGTATTTATTCTGCTGAGGCACAGACCTCCTGAGCCAGACGGCTAAATTTTAAAGCATCCACCCACAGAAGCACCGGTGGCCTAGAGCCTGCTTGGATCCTTGCTTGGTGTTCATGGTCGTACGCGCCCGCCTCTTTCCTTTCCTTTTACACTGGCAAGATGGTGGGTGAAATTACCCTCCCTAGCCTTTAAAAAAAATGTTTAAAATTTCCTGTGCTAGAGGCAAATTCCAAACACGTAAGAGCGAAGCACCTGAGGTTCTGGTTCACGGTTCACATCCCCTGGCTGAGGCCCTGTGAGCTGGGGCTGGCGAGCTGGGGTCCCCGAGAGGGTGCTAGGCCGAGTACCAGGACCAAGCTTCGGAGTGAAGGAGCCCAGTTAGGGCTCTAACCTGAGTTCAAAGATCAGAAAAACAGGTGTTGTGTAGCCCTGCGGGTTCAGTCTCTTGGTAAACGTGGCTCAGACCGTTGTGTGTCGAGGGGCGGTCACCCTGGGGCTGAGCATGCGCTTTGTTTATTAAAGGACATCTATGGGTTCATCGAGGGCTGAGCCTCTTCGGGCTGCTGGAGTAGCCTGCCACCGCCTAACCCCGCCCTGACATCGACCTTTGGGGTAAAGACTTCCGTATGCATTGCTTCTGCGAGCAAAATACTGCGTTTCCTCCTGGCTCGACCCGGCACGCCCCGGTTGCCGACCGCGCTCCCCCTGTCAGCCTGGTCCCTGACGGGTTTCAGACCCCAGAGCAGCGCTTGCACACGTTCCTGTTGTTTGAAGTACAGATAGATTTAACGCAACCACAGACTTGACTGAAATCCTCTCTGTAACAGTCAGAATGGAAAACTGGTGCGTTTAATCCTAAAGTGTCATTGCTTAACCTGGAGGCCCCATCCTATCCCGAGGTTGGCAGAAAGACGAGGGTCACGAAAGGTTACTTCACGCGCCTCCTCCCCTCGCTTCCCATGTAGTAGCTAACTTGACCTTTCCCGCTCTTCCTGAAATCATTCCTTCGTATAAATGAGCCACACTGCATCTCAATCCTCCTAGCCACCTCTTGTTAACAGTGAATCACACGTCAGTCGGAACTGCCCAGAGCCAGGTCTCTTAAGTGGCTCCAGCCACTGGGGAAATGACTTCTTCTTCTAGATTAGAGCCCATTAGCCGGTTCCAGTTCAGAAGCACTTACCAAACCTCTATATTTACTTATTTTCCGTTTTTCCTTCTACCCAGAACTCTCACCTCCTCTTGCCAGGTGTTGCCCAGATGTGTAAGTAACCCCAGAGAGCGCCTATTGTCCTACAACTTACTGACGTCGGGGGGCAAGGAAGATGGCAGATGTCTGTGTTTTTGAACAAACAGTATTAAAGGGAGTCTGCGTATCAGTAGAACGGCACACGCCCTCCTTCAAAGTATTTATTTTCTCAGCCGCAACCAGTGGCACAAACTTGGACAATGCACAGTTAGTCACAGGCGTGTTCACTTTCACGGCAGAGGAGACACTCGCGCCGAACACGCCTCCGGGAGCAGAAGCTGGTCACCAGCAGCACCAAAACCCAGTGGGGATTCTTAGGCGGCAGTCACTGTTTCCGAGCCTTTTCTCTGCCTCCTCTGGTGGTTGGTTATCTGCTGTCTGTTCTCAGATTGACGGGAAGAGAAGGCGGTTCAAATGAGTTTCCAAGGTGTAATTTGTCAGCAGTAGTGCTAGGGAGACTCGTTTGATAAACTCCTAGTGGGGGAAGGTAAACGTTTTAAGTTCACTCTTGTAGACAGTATCCTATGTGCAAGGAACACTCACGTTGGACTTTTGTTTCCTGAAAACGAACGAAACCCACTCAGCTGGCATTTAAAGTAGCGGATGTTTTGAGACATCTCTGGATCAGGCACTCTGAGTCCGCTGTGGCCCGATGAGGACCTGTTTACCCCGGTGTCCACGTGCAGCTTCCCTAGGCAAACTGCCCGCTAGAGCTTTCCGCAGGGAACAGATCAGACCCCGAGCCCGAGCCCGAGCCATTTCCAAACCGACGCCTTTCTTCATATTAAGCATTGTATTTATTTCCTCTGGCGACGACTTCGATGTCACTTTGGGTTCAGGGAAACCCGGGAGAAAATAAAGCCCGAGGGTGGCCACGCGCGCACCGGCAGCCACCTGCCTGCGGTGACCTCGCCGCGCCGTCCACAGCCCCGACCCGGCGGCCCAGCGTTCGCTGCAGCGCCCAGCCGGGAGCCTGGCGGAGGTCCAGACGCCCTGCCGCGGGGAGCCGGGGACGCGCGGGAGCGCACAGAGCCCAGGGCCGGGAGGCTGGGAGCCGCGGGAGCGCGGGGCAGCGCCGACCCCGCACCCGGGGCGCATTGGAGGCCAAGCGGGTCCTCGGACGCGGAGCTCAGAGTAACCGGGCGGGGTGCCAGGGAGGCGTGGGGCGTTTCCCAGCCATTCAGCCCGATTGGCCAATGAGCGCCTCGCCCCGGGGCGCCGAGCCAATGGGAAGCAGGAAGTCCTGTGAATGGCATTGAGGGAAGGCGGGAGAAAAGGAGCCCGGGAGCGAAGTTGAAGCTAAATTTCGTAAGCTATGAAGAAGTTACGGGGGGGCGCTTTTGGCTTCCAATTCGGAATAACACTGGCTTCCTAGCAAGTACCGAGGAGGAGGATTTTAAAACCAGTGCGCCGGTCCCAAAGCCGGCAACCTCCTCCTTCTGCCTCGCACCCCCCATTCATGAGCGAGCAAAAGGAGCCAGGGGGTGCTGGGCTCCGCTCCGGCGGGGCGCGCGGGGGCCGGCGGAGGTGCCCAGTGGGGCCGCGGGCACGAGTGCAGTTGACGGGCGGGCGCCTCGGCGCCCTTGGCGGCCGGCGAGGACGGAAGGTAGGTGCAGCGGGGGCCGCCGGCGCGGCCCGTCCGCCGGGCAGGCGAGGCTGGGGCTGGACGTCTCGGTCCCGGCGCCCGAGGGAGCCGTCGCCAGCGCCACCTGTTAACCTGCCCGCCAGCCTGAGCCCGGACCCC
This sequence comes from Dinomys branickii, assembly GCA_004027595.1. Lineage (NCBI taxonomy): Eukaryota > Metazoa > Chordata > Mammalia > Rodentia > Dinomyidae > Dinomys > Dinomys branickii. The sequence continues at coordinate 95,894 of PVLD010005040.1, read as the reverse complement.
GCTGGGCGGGCAGCCCCGGGTCGCCTCGCGGGTCCCCAGGGACTTGATGCTTTAAGCGCCACCTTTTGAGGACTCGCTCAGACCTCAGAGCGCCGTCAGGGAAGGAGCCAAACCCCAGAGCGGCGGAGTTGCGGGCCCGCCCGGCGCCGCAGGCTGTGCAGGAATCCGGGACCGCGGGGCGCGCGCCGGCCTGGACCGCGGGCGCTGGCCGCGACCGACGTCTCCCGAGGCGCTGCGAAAACAGGCGTCTGTGGTTTGGGGAGCTTCCCACGGGGCTGGAGCCGGTAGCCGGCCGGGTGAGGGAAAGTGAACGGTGCGTACAGGGGGTTCGGTCCCGCTGCTGATTTCTCCGCATCTCAAAAACAACCCCATCGATGCTGCCCAGGACAGCCGAGGCGCGCGGAGGCCCTTTCCGGCCGTTATTTTGGAACTGGGGCGAGGGCTAAAGTGGGAGCCTCAGATTTCTCATGCTCTGATGCTGTTGTCTTCGCAGTGGTCTGAAAGAATTACCCAGGATTCCTGTTCCCAGACGGGTTCGGAACCGCCTCAAACGCCGAGAAACTGAGGGGCAAACGTCGGGAATCATTATGTCGATTTTCCAAGGAACCGGGTTTGCAGCGCGGAGCAGAAGAAAACTCAGAATAGAAGAAAACCTGAGGGGTTCTGCCAGCATCTGATATCAGATACCGCCAGGGTTGCCCAGATTGCCGTGGATGAACACATTTCCTATATTTGCATCCTATGTCTTCAAAGAAAAGATTTTCTGTTCGCTGCGCTGGCTTTTTCCTGTCACCCACACGCTGTCTCGTGTGCAGACTTCAGGTTTTCATTCAGTGTATGTGTTTGTGTTTTCGCCTAGTGTGATCTCTAGTTGAAAGCTGATTTTTGGTTTTGGATGAATCTGTGGAGTTTACGCTGTAAGAAGAAAGGGGGAACCAGACACAATGAAAGAAAAGTCCAAAAATGCTGCTCGGACTAGGAGGGAGAAGGAAAACAGTGAGTTTTATGAACTGGCTAAATTGTTGCCTTTACCCTCGGCTATCACCTCGCAGCTGGACAAAGCATCCATAATCAGGCTCACCACCAGCTATCTCAAAATGAGAGTGGTGTTCCCAGAAGGTAAGTGACTTTGTCTAGATGGGATGTCAAAGGCAGAAGAGGGGAAGGATTTGCCAGGGCTTGAGCCTACTCTATTGAGCAAAGAAGTAGATGCACACTGCAAAGGAAAGTTTAGCTTGGGCTACTTGACTAAGGTCCTCATTGAACCAGAATTCCTGTTGCCTTTGCAGACTCTCTCCGTTTCTCCATTCATATTTCTCTTCAGACCATCAGATGTGTTCAGTTGGGAAGGAGCCCAACCGTGCTTATGTCAACACTTCAGATACTGGCCTCAGTTGAGGGTACTACTAATCCGAATGTGACTTTCTTTTTTATTTCTCTTGTTAGAACTGTGTCTAGTAGAAGGCAGGGGCAGTGCTGAATATGGCATTTTGCTGAGTGTAGATAACCCCATGTACACGGAGCTGGCTAAGCCAGGTAATAACATCTCTATAGGTCTACAGTTCTGCAGATGAGAAACAGGTATATTCCTATGTCGCAAGTTTACCCAGTCTCTTGGATGCTTACTGCAGATTTGTTCTGTTTCCAAGGCATTTTCAGAATCTGAAACTTGGCGATTTGCTGCTCCAGCCTTATTCTCATCTGTAAGATACTAGGGTAGTTCTAAAATAGCTGAGATTGAATTTAAATGGTTAGCTTGCTTAGAGAATGTCTTATGGGTGACCAGTTGGTGACTGGATTCCAGGGAAATTCTCTAATGAGGAAGCCTAGAAGTTAGACAAGCTGAGCTGCTGCTATGATGTGAAAACTGTATTTTGATTGTAAACATGCACTGTGTACGAGCAGAGCAGCTTTCGTGGAACACTGCTGTATAAAAAGGGCTGTGATTATTCACCGAGGAAAAGACACCTCTCTCTTCCTTGTACTCATCCTCTTCTTTGCTCGCATCTAAATAACAGATTTTAAAAAAATATTTTAGAAATGTTTTGCTGGGACAGCAGAATTTGGGGAGGTGAAGGAGAGATTAAGAGACAAACAAACAAAACTCCAGAGAAACCATCTAAAAACGAGAACTGTTTATTTGCTCCAGAAAGATTTGTTGTTGCCGATCGCAGGTGTTCGTTTTTTCCTTCCCTTTTTCTTCTCTTTCTTTTTCTTTTCCAAGAAATGGGGATGGGGAGGGGAAGTACTTATTGGATTCGGTGTTTCACTTTGCTTGCTATCTGTGTCAAGCTTGCCAAACATGTTCCAAAATTAGTCAAGGGTGCTACAGGAAAACTTTAAAATTATAGTTCAACTCTGTCCTCAAACTAAAGTTCCTGTGTAGTGGATTCTTCTTAAAATGGTTCCTTCAACAGTTCTCATTTAACCGTGGAAACCGCAGGAGAGGAATCTAAACTGGAAAGTACCTGAAAAGTTTTTTAAAAGAAAAAGAGGGAGGATCTATGTATTTTAAACGCATATTTTCTATCCAAATTGTGCTAAATATTGTTTCTGAGAAAATTACCGTTATGTTACACTGCCTTCTATTTTAAAAAAGAGATCTTGTCTTTTATACTGTCAACGCCTACTTTATAAAAATAAAGCTATTGCGAACCCCGCTGGCCGCGCTGTTCCTAACAGGATTATTAGCAGTGATTTGTCAACCCCTGCGGTCTCAGTGGGCTCCCTTTCTGCGTGATTTCTAGCAGGTCTCGTCAATTATCAGTGCCGATGTCGCTCGCTGTTTGATCAGAAGCAGCATATGGTGCTGCTTGTGAGGCTGCTAGTAATCGCAGAAGGAGAAGAATAGCGGGTTGGTGTTCTAGGGCGGGCACCACGCGGAACCCCAGAGCCAGCGAGTCGCCGGACTGGGACGCTAGTCTATTTCAAGCTGACCCAGAGCAAGCATGGCCTTGAGAGGACTAGGCTGTTTTTGTTGTTGTTAGGAGAGCAAGCTTTTTGTGTAAGGGCTAAGCCCACAATTATAAATCCTGTCCTAGTAGGAGAAACAAAACAGGAGAAACAAATTAAACTCATAGCCAGTTGGGGACTTTTAGAGGCAACTTCGAGTTATTTTTAAAGAAAACCCCATAAAGACTACTGCTGGAAGTCCCCCAAAGGCCAGGCCGCTCCCCTTGGGCTACTTTAGCCAGCAGTTGTGCTTTCACCAGCCCGCCTCCGAGCCCCAGGCCCCCTTCCACCTCTCCCATCCTCAGTGGGTGAGTGTGAGTTTCGGGGAGGCGGGATGCGTGAACTCTGGGCCAATCCTTTATTTCTCCAGCTACTGCTGAGCTCATAATTCACCCGCAGCCCCCACCCTGTGAGATAGACAGGGTCCTCGGAACAGCTGGATCGTAGAGATGAGGTTTTAATTTTGAGAGTGTATGCTTAAAAAAAAAAACCCAAACCCAAACACAGCACATTGAAACAGTAAAGAAAAAATACAACAAGAAACAAACACAATACACAAGAGTTTTCAAAGGAACGCTGAAAGGAGTTAAACAGCGACAGGCCACAGAACCGGGCACAGCCTGCAGGGGGTGCCAAATCTGGGTTCAGCATTGACTCCAGGAAGCGGCTGGGTGAGACTGGGGTCCAAGGCAGTGGAGGAAATGAATACTTTGTATGATGGTAATTTTATGTACCATCTAAATAGAATTTGAAGATAAAGTTCTTCTTTACATCTGTTTTGAAATAATCCTAGTACATAGAAGATCCTCCATTATATTTTGTCTTAAGGATAACTATTTTGTCTTGGTAAACATCATATTCCATGTAACACAGATTTTGCAAGATATACAGACTGAAATAATTATATGTCTGGTGACGTAACTATAGGCATCACAACGTACAAGTTCAGTTTATGTTTGTATCACATTTTTTCTAGATTATCCTGTAATGCCTAAAGGCTATAAGCTAAGTGAAAAAAACAAAGATTCTTTCATACTTACATTAGAAAAAAGGAAGAAATCACTAGCACATAGGTCTTTGCCCTCTCACCCTCCCTTGCTGAATACAGCGAGCACATTTCCCCCTCTGGTGTCTCGTGGTTTTGTTTGGACTTGCTTCAACTTTCCCTCAGTTTACCTGAGTAGACAGTATCGAACTGTTCCAGAGTGGGGAAGAGAAGGGAAGGGGGAACGCAGAGTGAGATAGGAGTACCCGAAGTAATGAAGGATAAACCCTAGATTGCGATTAACAGAAAAAGAAAGAAATCAGGGAACATGACTGTGAAAGCATTTTAAGTATACATCTTCTGACTGACAACACAGTCTATTCTAAAATAGCCTTGCAAAGGAAAAATTGAGCAGGGATATAGAAATGCGTAAATCTCTGGTGCAATGAAAGCCAGAGCAGGCAAGTAAAAAAAGAGATGGCATGACCTGCTGCGGATACAAAACAGGACAAATTCAGCTAAAAAGAAACACATATCCATTATTCAGAGCAAATACAGTTTTGGCTGGTGACGGAGGTGTGCAGAATGAACTTTCAAGGATCACGCATGGTTGTTAAATTCATTGCTACTCCGGATCCTGGCAACATCACTCTACCATATCATTGTCCAAATGTCTTTTAAAAAATAATCAAAGAATTGCAGTTACTAGCTGTTCAGGAAAAAAGAAAAAACCAGAAACCTTACAAAGGTCAAAGGCAATTAAACAAACCTTCACGGATCCTTTCTAGGGTTTTCACCTCAGGATTAGAATCCTTAATCATGTCATATATATATATATATATATATATATATATATATAGGCAGAGAATTGAACAAGAAAAAGAGATCCCATTTCCCACGTGGATGGGTGATTTAAGGCTGTTTTTCTTGCTGCTCAGAGAAATGATTGAGCATTAGATTTCCATGTTTATTTTCTTACAGAAGTTTTTCTCATTTAAAAGTCTTTAACTACAGTTTGTGCTTCACGCTGCTTTTCTGTTTAATTCCAGTTTTGATGTTGACTTAAAATGTGGATTGCAGAACTAAACTCTGTGTAGAGTATTTCCAAAGCAGATTTATGTACTAGGAATTATATATTCGGGTTAAAAATACATTTGTTCTTTAAAGAGAAGGAACACTAATAAAAATAACAAAAAGCAACAGAAAAACACCCCCAGAATTCATAGTTATGGTAGGATGTCTGTAAAGCAGGGTACACCTCTCCGCCTGAAGCTAACTCCCAGCTAAACATACAGAGGTCGCGGCTGATTTCTCGGGATTTCTTTCTATTCTGGAAATGTCCGCAGCTTTGAACTTTTACAGACAAATGGGGGCACAGGACTCAAGCCCACGGATTCTTGAGGCAGTTCTCTGTCAGCGCAGGTATTTCTCAGGAAAATGAGCTTTCGTCTCTAGGAAGATGTAATGGTCCTAGTGGATCACGCAGTCTCTGATTAATGGACTTTAAATTTTTGTGTGAGGGAAGGGAACCGTCAGTATTTAGGAGCGGCCCTGCTGCTTTTCTCTCCGTGGCGAGTAGGGACACAGCGCCTGCAGTAGATTAAGTTCTCCCAGGCAGGTACGGCGGCTTTTCCGCCCAAGTCCTGGTCCTTCGCGGCTCTGGCCAGACCTGGATGTTTGTCTAACCGAGGCCTCCCCCGCACATCTCCCACAGCCCGAAGCTCTCGAAGCTCGAGGCTGGCTGAGTCAGCGTCCTGCGTGCCACAGCTCCACACAGTCTGTCCCTAAGCGGGGCAGGGGCTCCCAGGCCTCCCCGACATCTCTCCCCCTAGCTTCCAGCGACACCGAAGCGGGTGCGGCGCGAACCCGCCTCCCTTCGGGCTGCTCTGCCCTGCCCGAAGGACCGGTGTTTGTCTAAACTTTAAAGGGAGCCCCTGTTCCATAAGGCAATGCCCTTGTGGGTGTCCCCAGGCCAAGTGGAACCCAAGAAGGATCCTCCTGTCCTTGCGACTCTAGTTTGCTGGGACTATGGGAAGGTGGCAACGCCAAGTCCCCTCCACGCTCCAAGTCCTGGGAAAAATCGTCGATACTTGTCCACCAACCACGCAGTACACGCCCGTATGCGTTTGTCCTCAGTTTTGATCTGGACCGGGCCGAACTTTGCCCTCCTTTGGTTTTTGAGATTTCGTTCATTAGTAGCAGGCTCGGGTTGGCTGGCAGCTTGGTCCTGAACTGGAAGCTTAAGGAGGGGGCCGACAGAGCGCTCAGAGGGCAGAAGGAGGGCCCATTGTGCTGACCGACGGGCTCCACAAGATTCACCCTCGTAGTGCATTCCCGGGGTTGGGTGCAGAGTCTCCGGCCACTCAGCGGCAAACGGGAGGGCAGTGTACACACTGCAGAGGGTATGCACACAGTTGCAGACGCCCCTGGGAGCTCTGCCACACTCGCGCGTGGCCGGAGACGACCCAAGTACTATAAATGGGAGGAGGTATGCCTTGCTTCAGTGTTTGAAGGGCTTCTGCTCGGAAACTGTTCCAGGAGCTCGGTTCCACTGGGCGTGCCCATTCTGTGTCCCCTCTATGGAGTAGCCAGTCTCAGAGATGAGCGCAGTGCAAACAGCAAGGCTACTCTGTGCCCCGCCAGAGGACCTCTGGACTGTGCTTCAGCTGTGCAGGACACAAGGGATTTGGGGGCTTCGGGATTACTTCCGAGCCAGCCTCTTCCCGAGCACCCCTGCGCTTGGCCCAGGAGAGACTCATGTGGCTCGACCTGCTGCTGCACGATCTCAGCAGTTCAGCCTCCTAGGTCTTTCCCCCCTCGGTCCCCGGGTTGTGATAGTGACCGCCAACAACTTATAGGGCTTCTGCCTTACCCCCTTTGCCTAAAAGGCATAACACCATCTACCAGGAGATAATGGTCCCTGGGAAGGGCGGCGAGCAGGAAACAATTTCCATGGAAAGATTGTGCTTATATATTAAACAGGAAAACACAAGACAAAACAGTAGAAAAAACTCTTCTCCTCCTCCTCTATCCGTCTGAGTCAAGGAGGTGAGGATGCCTGCTCTGTAATCTATATGTTGTCAAGGGTATGAAATTCATTTGGAAGGGAGAGCTCGATCAATTTATTTTTGCTGCTTGCAATAACACAGCTGGATGATGCTTTGAGCTCACGCTAGACTGGGGCCCATCATTCATTCGCCAAGAACGGGCCTAAATGGTGCCTGTGGGATTAGGTCAATTTTAGTGGATCTACTTCGCCTCATTTGGTTACTAATTGGTTTCTTGTTTTATAAATCGAAATCTCATTTTCAGGAAATTACAAAACCCGTGCAGTCAGTCCATTGAGGTAATCCTTGGGTCAGGGGGTATTTGAATGGAAATGGCTCAACCGGGTACCCAGGGTAAAGCAACAGTGAAACCTGCCTGGGTTTTCCCGTGAAATGTGAGCTGGCCCTTTAGATCCATAATAGATACATCCCTTGTAGTGCTACTTATGTAAATATGATAAACCAGACTTTAAAGGAAGGGGAGGGGGACGCTGGGAAAAGCAAAATTTATCTGCCAAGGTTAATGTGGCATATCTTGGAAATCTTCCAAAATAGATTATGTTTTCCTTTGTCTTCGGCCACTTTAGCTGGGGAAAATCCTTTTGTCTAAAACCCGATTTAGCTATTGCCTCCCTCGCAGAGCTCCTTTTCTCCTTTGCAAAACCCTATTCCCTCGGCCTCACCGAATTACAAGGGAATCTTTAGATCTTGTTCCCACTGTAATCCCGCCGCAAAGGGAGCCGGTTTCCTCCTCATTTTAAACAGACAATCAAAGGATTTGCGAATTTTCTGCGGTAGGTCAAGTGCAGAAACGAAATCTCAGCTTACCCCCTCGCCAGATGAAATTGGGTGCCAGAGCGCCTTACCGAAGGCAGGAGGCAAGGGGGTCACTTGGAGACTTTGGAGAAAGGGTGACCGGGATCAGGCTTGCGGAGGTGTCCTCCGCAGCCCAAAGGGCGAGCTCAGCCCTGTACGACATCAGGAGCGCCGGCAGGTAGGCAAGGTAGCCGGTGCCTCATCAAATATTAACCCAGACCTAACCCCGTGATGTTTCCAGGGGGAAGAAAAAGGGAAACAACGCTCTGTAAAAACAAAAGATCCCTTAAAAGGTGTGTGTCCCGGGAGTGTGCGAGGGAGGGCGAGGCAGGCCCTTGTTAACCTGCACCCGACGGGCTGTTGATTAACCTGTGGGGAAGTCTTATTTTCCTCCGGGCACATACCATTGAGGCGCCGCCCCCTCCACAGTGAGGTTAGCGCTGGCTGGCGAGCCCAGGACAAATCTTCCACCCCCACTTCCTGCGCGGCTCAGGGCGATTCAGACCATTGCTATCGGGAGGAGGCCATTTCTAGAGACCCTCAAAAAATTTAAAGATACTCGTTGTCCCCCAGCGCAGATTTTGCACACTTCTGGGTCCTCCCCACACACCGTGGCCCTACCCGCTGGGGAGGCGCGGGAGTGCGGCCTGAGCTTCACGAAGCTTGGGGTTTCAGGACTTCCCAGGCTTCAAGGGTGCCCTAGGGCCCGGCCACCTTGGCGCTAGTCACTTCCAGCAGGGTCCTTAGCCTTTTCTCTTGTGCAGGCTCGAAGCCAACTCCCTCCACCCCTTTCAGCAGGTACCAAGGAAAGTACAGGTGCCAGAAAGCGAGGGTAGGCTGGCTGGATCAGGAGGAGCGAAGGGAACGTGACTGGGCGAAGAGGTGACTGCAAGGAGTGCCCTCCTGGAATGGTCCTGCAGCGCGGCAGGGACCAGGGCAGTGGAGTCACTCAGGGAGGGTAGCCGGGCGAGTGGGAGTCAGGAAGGGTCAGTCTGTTCCAGGGAGGGAGAGGAGTCCAGTCACGGGCGGGAGCATCCGTGTTTGAAGAGCGTCGGGGAAATCGTTAGATTTATTTAGATGTGCAAACACCCAGAAAGAACCTACTGGAGCTTAAGGGGCCCTCCTGTTACTCGTAGCCAGGGCTTAGATCGCTTGCGTAGGAAGCAGCTCCTGACCAGCACCTTTAAACGGTCTAACTCCATGTTTTACTGTGAAAGAGACTTCCCAGCCCCCTATTACAATGGGAGTGTGTTTGTCATTGTGTGCGCTATATACATTGGCCCCCAACGAGGTAGATCACCTTAAAAAAAGGTTAAACTCTGCTCAATGATTCTAACAGTGAAAGAATTTACCTATCTAGTGAAATAATTTCAGCAGCTCCCTTGTTAAAGGATAAATAGTTTAACATAGGTCTGCCTAAGTTTCCTCTGCTCTTAAAAAATTTCTTCTGGTACACAGGTAACATAGCAGGTTATACTACTTTTTTAAAAATCAGCAATGAATCTTGAGTGCTTTATATTTTAGGCAGCTCTAGAATGGTGCTGAGGTTTGTGACAAAACCTCAAAAGATCCAAATGTGGTAATGTCAAGGAGAGGAACGAGCTGTTAATAGCAGATGATACTTGGGAAGTAGAGAAATGGAATAATTCTTTAAGTCCAGGCGGGAGGAAAATATTGTCAGAAGGTTGCTAGCACCTCAAAGTAATGGACTTCAGAAAAGCCCACTTTTTCTTAAAGAAAAGCCTTTCTTTTCCTGGTGGAGGGGAGGAGAGGGTGAGGGGTGTGTAAGATGGGGCTTTGGAGGGAAGGAGGAGGAAAATTGCCAGGGATGCTGGTAAGCACAGGCTGTGAGTGTGCTGCAAAGAAACAAACGGGGTTTTTGGTTTTCCATAGAGGATTAAAGTCACAGGCAAAGGAGGAGAATGACTGGAAAGCCCAGCAGCCAATCAGAAAGACCAGCGGGGACCAGATGACTCTGGCCAGTTATCCCAGGTTTTTTATGGGGGGGGGCAACAGCTTTCTCTGTGTCTCGAGATGTCCTTCAGTTCTCAATAAAGACAAAGTTTTGGGTAAGAAACCAGGTGTCCCTCATCCCAGTAAACACACTAGTGAAGCCCTGCAGAAGTGATAGCGGGGTAGTGTCTCAGGCTCCTCCAGGGCAGAGGCCACTTAAGGTCCCGCTTGGCCTGTGCAGGAAGAAGGCCCTGCTTTCCCATGAAACTGGGTCTGGTGGGGTGGAACAAGTCCCATTTCCACTCATGTCAATGGGAACAAGGCCAAAATGTACAAGGTCTTGTGCCCACACTCCCTGATTGCGCAGGTTATGGCATGGACAGGGGTGACAGTAAGGATGGTGCTCGGTGGTACTCTCTCCTACATGAGACCATGTAGCACAAACCATAAAGTCTCACAAGTCCCAAACTTCCAGCTGCTTTTTTTTTTCTCTTAAAGGTTGTTTTTCTGTCTCCACAGGACTAGGGGAAGCATGGGGTCACTCCAGTCGCACAAGTCCCCTGGACAACGTTGGTCGTGAGCTGGGTTCCCATCTACTGCAGGTACAGGCACAGGTCTTCTGGTGCCATGTGTGTTTCAAGGTCCCTGTACCTGCCTATTGCTCTGCTGGGCTTTTAGTTTCAATAACTAAAAGAAATGAATAAATAGGCTCTAACCTAGACAGGGCTCTCTCAGCCCCACAACTCCTTCAGAGGTAAAATTTCAGCTCTTAGCTGAGTGTGGAAGGGCAGATGGAGTTTTATGAACCTCAGAGGAACATAAAGGAATAAGTAAGAGTTTGAGTTTAGAAAATAGTCCAGTAAGGCCCCTGTAGGACTTTTAGGCAAAGAGAGAGGGTGCTTTTGTCACTTTTTGACACAGAAAATTGGAATGGCTTCAGCCAGGCCTATGAGAGCAGGCTTCAGAACCATCTGAAATGAAGGTCCTAAAGGAAACTTGCAAAGGAAATCACAGGAATCTGGTGGAAATGCCCATCAGTATTTTAAGCCTACACATTCCGGATCCAGCTGTGTCTACAACTCATTTCATCTCCTCCCTGTTGTTCCCAGGCTCCCCCCTCTTCCTGAGAGCCCCGTCTCAGGCCTGCTCAGGCTCTGTGCAAACCCTTGGGTAGACACAAACACCCCAGGTAATGAGTTTAACCATTGTGAGGTGCCCGTTGCCTTCTTGTTTGCAGTGCACACTGTTTTAAATTGCCGGTTGCTGACTTAAATCACAAAACAAATATTTTAAATAATAACCCCCGTGGCATTTTTAGCTTTGACACTTGTCCCCCACCCCCACACCCTCTTTATTATTATTCAAGTCCACTGGCAGCTCCTCTAGTGTAGCCTGGTGCCTAAGAAACCACATCTGTTTGCAGGATCCGGACAGCTTTCATGTCCCACTGCTACCCATTCTCTTCTCCCTTCCAGGGGCCAAACAGACATTAGTTTCACAAAACAAAGAAATGGTTTAGGAGAGGATTCCCTCAATGACCTCCATCACTGTGAATTTATGTAGAAAGGTTCTGCAATTCCTTTTACTGAAACACCTTTCATGTCCCACTATCACCTTTCCCAAGTTTTTCCATATTCCCAACAAATTTCTCCCAGCATATAAATAAGAGAACGAAACTCAGTCTTTTACACCTTCCAGTTGTTGTGCAGTCTCTTTGCTCTTCTTCATCCCAAACTTCTGGCAGGACTGACTTATACATGCAATTCCAGTAACTCCCTCCCTTTCCACGCACTTCCACGTCTCTACAGTCTAGCATCTCTTCCATCTGTCGTGCCCTGCACAGGCACCACCACGTTCTGATAGCAAGAATTAGACACTCATCTCTTCTCCTGCCTGAACTGGTTCATCCCATGAGTACAGGAGGCTCAAAGCCCTGCCCTCATGGAGTGTACATTCCAAAGAGAGCGGCCTTACAAACCCACACAGGTGCACTGTGTAGTGTGTTAGGTGGCACAGGTGCTCTAGAGAGAATGGGAGAGAGGGGAGCTCTGCTTTAGTTCTGCCATTTAAAGTGGGGACTATTCGGTGAGGGCCTCACGGAGGCAACACTTTGGCAGAGAACCGCAGGAAGTGATCCTGGTGACTGAACAGTCTCCTCTTTTCTCTCTAAGACAGCACTATTTCTATATTTTCTCCCTTTCCCTCCCACTCCTCACTGTTCCTTCCACTGGTTGTTCTGCAAATGATGAAATTTTCACAGTGCTCAAGCTCTGTGTCTTTTCTCAGTTCCAAGACCTCCTGGGTGATCTCAGCCAATGCCACCACATCAACGTTTTTCTCCACATGACTCCAGCTGGTTTCTCCACTGCAGATCCTTTGCGGAGCTCCAGACCTTTATTTCCTATGGCCCAATGCACATATCTAAGTGGAAATCTGCATGCATTGGAAGTCTAGCTTCTCCAAGACAAGAATGCATTGTCTCTCGCACTAGCCATCCATCATACAAAACTACACTGTGTCTCTGAACTTTTAATCTTGACGAATGAGTTCTATGCCTTTACTGAAATCTGGAACTCGATCTAAATTTCTCCACCACCAATTTGCACAGAGTCCATAAGCAGTGCAATCTTTGAATTAGACTTCCTCTCTTCATTCTCTTTGTGACTACCCCATTTCCGGCTTGACTATTTCTACTGCAGTTACCTGTTCTGATCTCCTCATCTCAATTGCTTCCACCTAAGGATCACCATTTATACTTTGTCAGGAACAAAAAACCAGAAATACATCTGATCATGTATTTTCATGCTCGGAAGCCTATGTTAGAACCCCCGTGTCTACAGGAACAAGTCTAGATTACTCAGGTGGACACGCCACACTCTGAAGCGCAACGTGGGTATACTTCCACAGTCTTACCCCGGCACACAAAACTCATTTCCTCACAACACGCCAGCTCCACCATTCCTGCAGACCCCATCTCTATCACACTGTTACTTCTTTCTACGGGGCTCTGCCTGCCTTCTCTCCAAGCCTCTTCTCCAAATTCCTGCTTAAATAATCTCCTGTATGGCCTCTTTGATGCTCTCTTTGACCTCTGGTTCCTCAACTTCTAGGTCCTCTGTCTGTTCACTGCTTTCTATTCAGCCATGTGATCATTCATAACTATCTTAAAGCTACTTTCCCCAGTTGGACTTTCAGCTCCTTGAGGGAAGAATCTGATTTTTCCTAGGTCTCTGCTGCTGGACTGTGAGGACTCATTCACAGATAAAAGGGGGGCAGGGAAAGTCTGAACGTCCCTCCCTGGAGAGCCTGTCAGATTGATGCTTCACTATAAATGTACATAAGCATAGGTACACTATCACCACTCTGTGCGCTTGCTGCTCATGCAGTCTCTCAGCTTCTAATTCCCCTATCCTGGACTCTTTCCAGAACCACTGGCCAGCTTCCTCCTGTCTGCAGACTTCAGCTTTCCTGATCCTCCCTGTGGATCTCCTGTGCCCTGCCACTATTCTTTTCATTAGAGACCACAAATACCACCACAAAGCCCTTCAAGAGTGACACAGAAACCTCATTCTGTTGATAATCATTTTTCCAAGAACCTAACCTATCTCTTAGCCATGACTGTGACTTCTTTCTCCCCAGACCTTTTATGTACGTCGGTAATAGATGTTCTTGGTCCATTTCAGTGGATTCTCCGTTTTATAGAGCATCATGCTTGCCTACCGCTCCACTGGATGTGTCCCAGTGTACTACATGCCCCATATGCCTACAGATTTGGAATGAACAACCAGGGTGTGTGCGTGAGGGGGCTGTTGTGGTTGGCGTGGTGTCCTGTCTCCTGACAGTTTCTCTCCACTCCATCTCTCTGCTCTTCGGGCAAATGTTCCTAATTTCTGCCCCCCCCATTTCTCCAGATGGCCCAGAGGCCTCTCCATTTACTGTATTTCTGCTTCCCCAGACGTTGGATGGCTTCATCTTTGTGGTGGCCCCAGATGGGAAGATCATGTACATCTCAGAGACAGCCTCAGTTCACCTGGGTCTCTCTCAGGTAGGTGAGTGGTCTACATTTCCAGCCTGCGGTGTTTCCAACCAGTGCTGGAAGCAGTAGTTGGTGTGTGTTGTTTCCACAGCCCTTTATACCTGAATTTCTGGGGCTGGAAACCTCTCTGTTGGCAAGAGGAGTCTTTACATAGATTTAGATCTTCCCCATTTCTGAGCTTCTTTATCCTTTAGCTTCGACCCTGGGTCCATGCAAGCCTTACTTTTTTTTGACATCTTGCCCTAAGCCAGACATTGTGGGAGGAGGTCACATACTTATCTCATGATCTTTTTACTATAGCACTGCCAGGAAGCTTCTCCTACTGGTTTGTTTTTTTTTTTTACTCCTACTGTTGTTATCACTGCTACCACTATTATTAATTCCCAGATAAGGAAGCTACTAAGGAAGAATCAATAAACAAAAGATTATTAGATAATTAGAGCTCAGGTCCAATTCCAGATTGCTGGCTCTCTTCATGGACCCTCAGGACCCCTTGGCCCAAGCTTCTGCCTCTTCACGGGGCTTTCTTCTAACACAGAAACAGCGATGCCCTCTTTTTTACAGGTAGAGCTGACTGGAAACAGCATTTATGAGTACATTCACCCCGCAGACCACGATGAGGTGACGGCAGTGCTCACCGCACACCAGCCGTACCACTCGCACTTCGTGCAGGGTAAGGCGGAGTGTGTCTTCCATGATGAGGGCCTGAGGGTGTCAGCTGTGGCTTTCCCCTAGTGTTAGCTGGGACCCACTGTGCCTGTCTCTTGTCTTGAGCCTTCTCTCTCTTCCATTCTGTTTTATTTATTTATTTTTTTTGGTACTGGAGATTGAACTCAGGACCTTGCACCTGCCAGGCAGGTGCTCATGCCACTGAGCTATATCCCCAGCCCTCTCTCCTCTTCCAGAGTATGAGATCGAGCGCTCTTTCTTCCTGAGGATGAAGTGTGTTTTGGCCAAGCGGAACGCTGGACTCACCTGTGGTGGCTACAAGGTGCGTGACTGAGCTGGAAGACTGATGCCTCCAGGCACCGCTGTGTGGTCCAGGAGCCCCACACCAGGAGTCTTCGTGGCTGTAGTTCCCTCATTCTGGGCCTCCAGTGTATGGGACACATGCATCAAAATGCATCACACCAGGACTTCCTTGGCGCTCCCTGAACCCCCAAGGGACCACACTTGCAATGGAAGTCTGACTAGCCATGGATACTTACTGGCTTCAAATACTCTTAGGGATGGAGCCTAGGTCTCTGAGACTTAGAGACCTAGAGATGGACCCTGTCTCTGAAATGTCGGGTAACTTTGATGAATTCCTACTTAGTCACAGTGTCAGAGTTCGAATCCTCAAAGACTAAGAACCTGATCTTTAGCTAGAAGCTGTGGTTCCCAAGGTGAATGTGATCGAATGTCATTATAAAGCAGGTTGCAAGGACCTGAATCGTATGCAGTACATGCACCTGCGTTTTTTAGGAGCTCCCAGGTGAGGTCAGCACAGTATGCGCTTTATTGACACAGTTCGGTAGAAAGGCGTGGCGCACACAAGATTCCTGGCCCAGCATCGTCTTAACACATTTGGACCCCTTTCCCATCCTTCTGAGGCCCTTCCTGACCTCGGCATGTTCTTAGGACCCCTCCCACTTCCTTACAGGTCATTCACTGCAGCGGCTACCTGAAGATCCGCCAGTACAGCCTGGATATGTCCCCCTTCGACGGCTGCTACCAGAACGTGGGCCTGGTGGCCGTGGGCCACTCGCTGCCTCCTAGCGCGGTCACCGAGATCAAGCTGCACAGCAACATGTTCATGTTCCGCGCTAGCCTCGACATGAAGCTCATCTTCCTGGACTCCAGGTGCGGGGACAGACCCCCAGCGCAGGGCCACCTGCTGCGCCAGGGAGAGCTCCCAGGGAGAGCTTCCTGCCATCGAAAGAGCCTGGCCAGCAGATTAGGCTACTGACCAGGTCCTTCTCGGGGCGGGCACCTAGGTCTGGGAAGGCCGTGGGGAGTGGGCAACAGCCCCAGCATTCAATCCGAGGGCGGGGATTGCTCTCTGCAGGGTGGCGGAGCTGACCGGGTACGAACCTCAGGACCTGATTGAGAAGACCCTGTACCACCATGTGCACGGCTGCGACACCTTCCACCTGCGCTGCGCGCACCATCTGCGTAAGCCAGCGCCCTTCACCCAGCAACCCTTGCCTGCGCCCGAGGCGGGGGCGGGGGCGAGGACACGGGAGTTGGGGGGACTGCAGTCCACACCCACACCCGGGTGGGAACCCTATGTAAGCGGTAGTTGGAGTACGCGAGGCCAGAGAGGGGCTGCTCCCACACTGGACCCTCTGGGGACAGCTAACACTGGTGGAAAAGGCGTTTCTGAGCGAATTTTCCTGAGGGGTTTTATCCTCTTATTGATATGCTTCCCTATTCTCCAAGCACCGAATCTCCTTGGCTATTTCTCCCTCTCCCCTTCCCACCGGGTTGCACCCGGGGGCGCTCTACCACTGAACTACCTTTCCATCCCTTTTAATTTTTTTTTTTTTTTAAAGAATGGCAACACTGTTTCGCTAAAATGCCCAGGCTAGATTTGAATTTGTGATCTTCCTGCCTCAGCCTCCTGAGTAGTTAGGATTATAGGCCTGCGCCAACTCACCTCGGGCATTTAATATAGCTTTGCACTGAGCTTAACCTCAGGAGACTGGGAAGGAGAACTTACAACCTTCATAGTTAGGCAAGCAATCTGGGCGTAATCCTCAATTTTAAGTATTCCCCAACTGTTCATCCTGGATACCAGGCCCACAGAGGGGCCGCTCCATTAACATACCTATGGGGGAGATCCTAGCACTGAGGTGATTTAATAGGACAGTACATGCGATCAGGGCTTTGCCTGCTGTCCCGGCCTCCAGCCTGCGGTGACCAGGGCCCACAGGGGGTCCGCACTCCCCGGCCGGGCCTCTGGGACCAGCGCGCGTCCGGCTGAGGTCCCCGCCCTCCTCTGTCTCTCCGTCAGTGCTGGTGAAGGGGCAGGTGACCACCAAGTACTACAGGTTCCTGGCGAAGCACGGCGGCTGGGTGTGGGTGCAGAGCTACGCGACCATCGTGCATAACAGCCGCTCGTCGCGGCCGCACTGCATCGTCAGCGTCAACTACGTCCTCACGTGAGTGCGGGGAGCCTGGGGTCGAGGGCGCCGGGAGCCGGGCTGGGCCCGGGGCGGGGTCTGCGCGAAGCCGGGGGCCGGCGGGCGGGAGGAGGCAGGGCCGGCCCGGGCCTCCGAATGTGGGCGGGTCCGTCGTTATTTTCCAGAAGACTTAGGAGCTTTCTCACCGCGGACCCTATTGGCTTTCTTTTTCTCCCTCACCCTTTTAAACGAACTCTGCATTAAATAAAATTTTATCAGGCAGAAAGAAAAAAAAAAGGCAGAGGCAAGGATCGGACGCACGGAGCCGTTTATGGTTAGCAAACAGGACATCTGTTTCACTTTTTTAGCTCTGGGGTTTGAAGTTCTTAATTTTAAACAGTCTGCAGCCCGACTGCAGCCTCTGAACCACGGGGCGGAGGGAGCCTTAAGTGACCGGGAGGGTCCGGGGCTGCCGCTACAGGCCTTGCCTGACGCCGGGACTCCACAGTCCTGACCCCGCTTCGCCGGTGCCCTCTGGGACGGCGCGGGCGGGGAGCGGTAAGCCTCCTCCTTTCTGGATCCCGGAGCACCCCTACCCCTTGGCCGTGGCGTGGGTCCCACAGCCTGGTCACGTGGCCTGTTGCGAACGCGCGCAGAGCACGTTCTCTGCAGTGCTTGTGAACGTCGCACTGCTTAGGGTTCAAGCCTTTATGAAGAACTCTTGTGTTCAAAAAGCTGATTTGAGGAGGTGGAGTGTGAAATTTTTATGATTTTAGGGGACCCCAGGGATCACGCCTAGAAAAACACTGTTTTGATATTAAAATGTTGGTTAAGGGGTGCTCTTTGCAATCAGATCATACATGGAGGGTGAGAACTGGTTGCATGCCACATTAAACAGCCAAATTAAAAATATACGAGTTGGAAATATGCTTGCCAATAAGATTGTTTGCTCTACCCTGTTTAATAAGAAAATTTAATCCGATAGACTTAGTAAATGAATTTGGTTAGGTGAGAATCCAGTATTTAAGAATAGTAGCAAGTCATTAAGAAGAATCCTTTAACGTCTCTCACTTTAGGAAACAATGTCAAAGGTAAATATCATTAAGTTTTTGTAATAGCAAGCAGGTTGTGTATTTTTATATACAGCGGAAAGCATACCATTATTTTGAGTGTCAGAAAAATCTACTTTAGGATTCAGTTTTCATATTACTAAAATAAACATAGAGAAAATGGCAAAGCATAACTCATAAAATAAGCCACTCTGTGGAACTATTAAAGGGTGAAAAATTATGTCTGCTTACCATGGAAAGGAAATGGACATTCTTTAAGATGGTGCCTTGTGTATCTGAGACAGCACAAGCATTATCCACGCACACTATTCTCTGGTGGGTGCCTGTGCTGAGTAATCATTCTTTATCAAACAGCAGGGTATATAGTCACACATACCCCTATAAATGATCTGAATGCAAGTTAGACCTCCCAAGGGGAAAACTTAATTTATGTTTTGAGTCATTTTGAAATATTCATTTTTTTCCAGTGGTTAAGTGTTCTTTTTTTCTTCTGTTGACTGTGTCAGTCTTTATACACTTTGTCAGAGCTGCAAAATCAGACAATCAACTTCACATCAGATTTAAAAAGATGTAATGGGGATAAATGATTTATGGAAGGGAAAGTAGCACCATAGACTTTTTTTTCCTGAACATTTTGTAGCTTTGAATGAAAATAGAAATAAACACAGAGAAGCATCTATACACAAGGACACAAGATGAAAAGCTGAAATTGATTATCCTTTTATGAGTCTCAACTCCAATTCCTTGTATAAAAATTCTCAGAACAATTTTTATAGCTGTAAATGTGGGAACAGCTCTAGATGAAATGTCATCAAGTGGCTCTGTGTGTGTTGACAGGATTTTCATAATGAACAGGTTGCAGTTTGTTTGATGTGTATATCGCACATCTGGCTGGAAGTTACTAATTTACATTGTCTTAGCAAGTTAAATAGATGGGTATTGATTCTCTGTGGTAGTGAGCCACCACATACATTTGTTTTTAGGGAGACTTCTCTACACAGCCAGAGAATAAGTGAATTCTTTGCAAGTGAAACACTTTAAACAATGTACTTAACATTTCAAACTCCCAGATAATTTGACATGCTAGATGCTTTCCAAATTTAAACATTTTAATAGTATGCATTTTGAAGTCATAAAAGGAGAACCAATTTTAAATAAACATAGGTCAAATGAGGGTGTGATGTTTTGGTGAGAATCACATTCATAAGAAGCTCATTTTTGTTTTTTACTGATGATATATTTGTTGTTGAGTTTAAAATATACCTAGAAAAATCAATTATCTAACAAAAGCAACAATAAACAAGTATATATCCAGTAACATTGTTTCAATAAGCAATTATCAACAGCTCTATATAAGAGAACTGGGTGATTTGAGGGGCAGATGGCAAGTGCCCTGGTGCTTTTTGCTGCTTTGGTATGACCACTGTGTATTTTGAAAATCCAGAGAGAAGAATGAGAAGACACTGATTACATCTACAATTTTTTCTTCATTTCTTTAATCTCTAAGGCTCAGCACAGCTTCTACAGTGTGCTTCATTAATGTGCCCTCAAAACAAAGCAAAGCAAAACAAAACAAAAAACTGAAGAGGGCCTGATTTTCTGGAAGGCATTCATATTTTGATAGCTTTCTCCTCCACGTTAAAATACCTTTCTTATACATTTTAGGTGCCCACAGGCTTTGAAATAAATGTTAAATATGACAGGGCCGGATCTCACTGTGAAGAGTAGTGAATGGAGATAGTAACTAGAAACGGAGGGTTTGGGGAAGTCCAGGCAATTAGAGTAAAAGAAAAGTATGCTATGTAAGGACCCGAGTAATATTCTTGAATTCTTATTTCCTTGAGTTTAATTGGAGTACCAACTAGTCATAAATTCAGATGGAAAATATAAGCACCTATTTTGAAGAAAATTGAAAATATCAAACACTCAAAATATGGAAAGTAATTTCTAGGAAAATGAAGAGTATTGGTTGCCTTTATGTTTTCAGACTATGTGTGTTTTAAAGAGAAGAAACATTCTTCCTCTTTTAAAGATAAACCAATGATGTATAAGCCTTGAATTTTAAAATATTTCAAAAGTTTAAACTTTTTAAATGAAAAGATTGAAAGTATAATACAGTGAATACCCATATGTACAACAGAGTCGACAAATATTAACATAGTGTCTCATTTGATTTATGTCTCTATGTTTTTTTTTTTTTTTTGGTACTTGGAATTGAACTCAGTATCACACACTTGCCAGGCAAGCGCTGGCTGAGCTATGTTCCCGGCCCTATTCTCTATCTTATATGTCTATTTTTATGTGTAATTTTCCCTGCTAAATAAACTTCAGAGTTAACTGTATACATCATAACACATCATCCATACATAACATTCTTTTATCTAGCCCCTATACCATTTATGATGGCACATTTATGGTGTTCCAAATTACTATGTATAGAAACTTGCAAAATTACAGATGGGAGCTAGTTTACTGATGCCATTAAAAGTAGTCTGCCACTAATGCTCATCAACTGCCCATGAGTGAATAAGCTCAGGCCGACTGAGAGATGCTATCTCATAAGGGCATTTCTACAGCATATATTCTGGATTTCTAATGAGAAGTAGAAGTTAATGCAATTCTAATACTGGGTTTGATAACAGAGACAGATGAGATTTAGTGTGTGATCTGGCAGTTGTGGAATCAGATAGATTTAATGTTTTTAATCATTGTGGATTGGTAATGAGGGCCTCTGTGGTTATTTCCTAAGTTTCAGATTTAATGCTGTGTTAGTAGAAAATCTTACATGGTGTTTTAGCATGATTTATAGGGCACTTAGGAGGAGGTAGATTTCTGTGTTAAAATTTCTATTTCTGTGCTACTAAGAGCAGAACAAATAGAGACAATTCACATTAGCTGTGTATATAACACTTCCTTTCTACTAAATATCCCCTCAAAATTTATAAACAAGTTAGGGCAAATGCCAAAGAAGAAATAATTTTTTCATGAAAAGTGTCCCTACATTACAGCTGTTATGAGTCCCATACTTTTTGATCTTATTTGGGTATTATACTTGCTTACAATAATCATAGTGAAAATAATTGGAATTTTCACAATTAAAAAGGTTTAAAAATGTTTACATATTCTGTGAGTATAAAACTGCCTGTCTTTACAAGAACCAGAAAACATCAAAACATGTATGTATTGTTTGTACTTTCAAGTGCATTAATGATGCTGAATGATGTTCAAATTCAAATTTGCAAAAATTTATTTAAAGGCTAATGATTATATTATTGCTAGTAAATTATAGCAAACCTTTTATAAGGCATGACCAATAATACGTATAGTTATCAAAGTAGGTTTTACTTTACTGACTAGCAAAATCATTTTTTCATATTATGCATGATGTCAAATGAAATACCTTTGATTACCAAACTACAGCAAATACAAGATAATTATTTCTCACGTCTCAGACCCGTGGAGCACTAGATGTATAGATTTAATCTTTTTGGTAATTTGCAATAATAACCATGTACTAAGGTATAACCATAAATTTGATTCAATCCTTAATTGTGTTAAATCTTTATTATGATAATATTGAACATCAAAGTCCCAGTTGTGCTTTCCAGATGATCTTTTATGTAGTTTAATGATTATAGAAATAAACTGAATATACATTTGTGTTATAGTAATTTTTTAATTACCAAAACATCTTATTAAAAGGAAGAACTGGGAGATTGAGTGTCTTTTGACTCATCTAATACCAGTATTCATTTTAATCTTATCCTTCATATACTTTTTATTCTCATTTTTAATAAAATAGATATTTGGTTCTGAATTCATCCTTTATAAACTTACAAACTGTGTATGTTTGAAAATAGACACTGAATGCGTATTTGTTCCAGACTGCTGTTATCTTAGTTATATGATTTGCCTTCTGGCAGTGGGGTCAGAGTTCACACTTTACATTTTCTAGGTGACAAAACTGAGGCTCAGACATGCTGGGTGAGTGATGAAGTCAAGCAATTTCTTTGTTTTTATAACAGAAACATAAATATATGTATTTATGGGGCACAACGTGCTGCTTTGGTAAATGTATGTATGATGGGATGACTCAATCAGGGTAACTAGCATACCCATCATCTCGTACAGTCATCATTTTCTTTGTGGTGAGATGATTCAAAATCTTCTAGAAGTTTTGAAGCATATATTACATTATTGTACAGTATGGTTAGCCTGTTTTGTAATAGAACTTCAGAAATTATTCCTTCCAATTCTAACTTGATGCCCTTTGGTGAACCTGTGCTAATCCCGTTTTCCCTCCTAAAGTCAGAATTAAAGGCGAGGGTGCCAGCCTCAGCATCCTGCCCTTCTCTGTGCAGGCAAATGAGATTTGGGGAGGTTTGGCGAAGAAGAAGGCAGGGAAAGAAGGAAGGTTAGGGTGAGTAAGGCCCATAGTGTTCAGGGCATTCAGCTTTTAGGTGGGCTTTGGCGTGGACTCCTGATGGAAGGTTGAAAAGCTGTCTCTGTGTGGTTGTGCGAGAGTGTGTAGCTGTTGACATTTTACTGACTAAAATTCAGCAGGGCCATCTTCTCAGCGATACTCGGTGAAGAAGATCTCATTTCCCCTGTACATTTCATGAAGGACATTTTAAATTTTGTTAGAAAAATAATGTGCCTGCAAATGTGTTAGGTTTTTTCCAGAATTGCTTGCCTGTAGATTACACAGATACAAATTAGTGCTGTTACTAACTATTTCATTTTTGCAGAGATTTAACATTTTGTGTTCTTGTTAAAAGTGCTAAACTAAATGTCAGTAGGTTGGTAAACTGAGTCATCCTTTTAATCAGATTTCATAAAAGTGATTTCTTGTAGTAGTGGCGTATTTCCTAGATGGTGTGTTTACCCATGTTGTGTGTGTGTGTGTGCAGGCGCGCGTGTGTTGACCATTTCTGCCCTTGAGAGTGAATGGAAGAGATCAGAAGGCATTCTCTGGGCTGCAGCGCCATCCCCGACCCCTGGATACTGCTAGTGCCCGCTGCTTCCTCCTCGCCAGGCCTTTCTGGCCCCCATCCGCCTTTGCTGCTGCTCTGACCTAAGGGCACTGGCTCACAGAGCCTTCCCTTCCATGTCGAGGTGATGGCCACTTGGGGTGTGCTAAATGACCAGTCTGCCTGCTGTCCTTGGCTCTCCTGCACTCTGACTGTTGGGAGGAAAAGGTTCTGATCTTTGAGTCACATTCCTCACTTGAAAGCAGAGACTCGTGTGTTATTTGGAATGGACGGGAAAATTAGAACAGGGCTTCACATGAACTTCAGAAAAAATGCTTTTCCTACTGACTTAGTGTACTTATTTGGGCTATGCTGTCCACAAGGTGTGTGTGTGTGTGTGTGTGTGTGTGTGTGTGTGTAGCGAGGATGTGCATATCGTAGTAGTTTAGTGAGACACTGCTACTGCTTTCCCCTTATCCAGTGACCCGCCTCACTCTTCCCTGTTTTCATTGGCTGGTGATGTCTTTCCAGATGAGCAAGTGATGATAGGAAACTAGGGTTATTATGCTTAAGCTATCACACAAGAAGGATTTGTTGGTGTTTGGATGAAACGGGGAATACCTGCGTACCTGCCAGTGGAGAGGATGAACACCCTGCCTTGCCCGAAGGAGTGATTTCCCCACCTCTTCTCTGTTTTCTCTATCTCAGCCGCCCTAAGGCCCAGGGAGCTGGCAGGGAAGGGGTGTTGCCCCTGGTGTTGGCAGGGCCCAGAGGGATGCGAGGGAACTTACTTGGGAGGGTACTGACAGGGGAGTCTGGATGAGCTTGTGCCAGCGGTTCACCCTCAAAAATCTTTTACTCCAGGAAGTGACATTATAGTGAGGGTCAGTGACACTCAGATGCTTTGCTTTTGTACTGTAAAATGGGGATTTTGCACCTACCCTTTATAGATTTATGGAGGACAGAGTGGGAGGGCACCTGCAGGGTATTTGCCAGAAAGTTGTTCAAAGTACCTTAATTGTTAGTAGCTCTTGCCGTTTGTATAATGTTAGTTGCAATACTATGAAAAAAATAGTCCCATTTTTAACTTGCTATTCGGAAGCCCCCAACCCACAAAGCTGCCATTTATTTTCTCCTTTCCTTGCCGCTCAACACACTCAGCTCCAAGCACTGTTCTTTCTGTGTGCTGATTTCTGGAGCGTGGTTCAGCTGATCCTCTTTTTTGCTGTTGCCATCATGCAGTCTAAGATGAGGCTCAGAGGTCTTCTTTGGACAGGGGGAAACTGTAATTAACCAAATGCTTTCTTTGTGCCAGGGATGGCCAGAAGTGCTTCACAGGGTTACTTTTTTTAGGGAATAAAGGAAGTTTCTACAAAAATAAGCTTTTACCAAATCTCTAATTGAGTTATACAATTGAGTGTCATTATGCTTTACCTTACTAATATTAGTAACTGCAACTTAAAATGCATAAAGCATGAAACACTGGCTTCTCAGTTGATGTTCAGTGGTGACTTTTATATATTCCTCATGGTTCTACACGAACTGGGTAGGGGTCTGTTATCCTTGTTTCACAAAATATGGCAAATTGCAATGGTTGATTGCATGAGTAGATGAAACAGAAATCTTGGTGCCTCTCAAGCGGCTTACAGTTTAGTTGGCAAAATAGAAGGGCCCCACTTAAATAGTTAAGAAGTCAGATTTGCTCAGCTTGGAGTGATATGGTTTACTTGCTGAGGGGCAAGAATTCAAAGGAACTGAGTCAGGGAAGGGAAGGGATTTTGTAGGATCTTTTGATGTAGGCTAATGATCGATGTGCATTTCTCACGTCATTCTTTTTCCAGTATATCCCTTGTAACACAATCTCATTTGTAAAATTAGAGGAAAAGCCTGGTTGCCCCATTGATCTGTTCTAAGCTGGGTTTTCTTTTCCTTCATTACTTTCTTTAGTCTGAACTATTTTCCTTGGAACTGAGTATGTTCATCTGGACTGAAAATTAGTTTTCACCGGGCTCCTTCCTTTCCCCAGTAATTACTGATACACTTTCAACGTGTTCACCTGACTCTGGTGATGGGTATACAATATGTACATCCAAGTTTTCAAAGTTTTTCAGGAAATTAGTAGTCTAAATTGAATGTAAATCCTACTGAAATGAATGTGAAGCACCACCATATGGGTAATATTTTCAATTTAAAAATTATGTTCAGAAATAAAATGTGAAGTATATATTAGGATGATTGGAAGATAAAAGTCCCCACGTGGCTTGCTCCAGATTTCCAGGGCGAGCAGGACATTATATTTCTGCCCCTATTAGACTCGGCTGCAGTCTCACCCTTAGGGTTCTTACTTCAATGTCTCAGTCCCTGAAAACCATAGGAATGATGCTTTACAAAGTATCTGAAGAATGTGTTATAAAGTGAGACATCATTCTACATTATCATGCAATACAGCATCTTATTTGAGCCTGCTGACTGTTAATCCATGTTGCCACTCACTAGCTCTGTGACTGTGGGCAAATTCCATGCCTCCGCTATTTCTTTTTATTTGTAAAATGCAGATAATAATATGTTTTACCTCATATAGCAATTGTAAACATTAAGAGAGATAATGTTCGAGCTTTTGGGCACTATGCCCAACACAAAGTAACACTGAGTAATGGTCAATTGTTAGGGTGATTTTTAGTGAAATTAAATGCAGTAATTTTTAGCCTGTCAATAAGCACAAAATGTGTGTGTGTCAGTCTTTGGACTGAAGGAAGAAGAACCTGAATCTTAGGGAGGCAGAGATTTACTCAAGTATAAGAAACTGAGTCATTCCTATGTATCTGGTTGGAGCTCTCAGGGCCATTGGGACCATAAGCACTCATAAAAGATTTAATGAGCATCTACTATGTGACAGGTGTTGTGACAAGTTCAAGGGACATCAAAATGAATAATGGTGCTCACAGGAAAAAAAAAGCAGAAGCTTCATTTTCCTGTATGCTTGCTAATGACTGATACGCCTTCGTTTGTGGAAATACTTCCACCAATGAAGTTTTAGAAAGAAGAGGCCAATTGGAAAGAAGAGGCCCCAAATTTCCTTGGCGTAGTGTGTGGGTCACCCTTGGGGGGTGAAGTCAAGGATATGTTCAGTTTCCTTTCTGACCGAAAGTAAGAGAGGGAGGTGGTCTTACTGGGATGGGTGTGTGCAGAAAAGGAGATCATAATGAGCGGCAAAGTATTTGGCTACAAGCTAGGGATTCCAACCTTAGCTCTCATGAGGATGTTGCGCAGAACTGTGTCTGCATATGTCAGCGCCTTGGAGAAGGAGAGTAGCTGTCCCTGGGTTGATGTTTTTCCTGTTGGAGTTATATGAGCATTTTTTTTGGTCCTGCTTTCAATGAGATTTCTAAAAATATTTTGGGGGTTGTCCTCTGAGGATTATGAATGTCATTGAATTTTTAACCTGAGGAATCACCCTACAGTAAAATAGTCATAGCATTTTTAGTATATTTTTAAATGTTGCTGATTATTTTAGGTTTATGTAATATTATTATTTTTTGTTTCTAAGGGATAATTTCCAGACTTTGCTGCTCTGTGTGGGGCAGATTGGAAACCACTGTCGGCTTTAAACTGGAGGAGGCATGCAGGGGGCTTGTTCACTGCCATGTTTAGGAAGGTTGCTGCCACTTCACTGACTCAGTGAGGCC
Organism: Dinomys branickii; assembly: GCA_004027595.1. Classification (NCBI taxonomy): domain Eukaryota; kingdom Metazoa; phylum Chordata; class Mammalia; order Rodentia; family Dinomyidae; genus Dinomys; species Dinomys branickii. The sequence goes on along the minus strand of PVLD010005040.1, from coordinate 69,275 downwards.
CTGTGATTTGCCAGTGCAGTGGAGCTTGTGAATGGGCACAGGCACTGGACCTTGTTCCTGCGCCTAGCCAGTGTCCTCTGTGACATGCTCTTTAAAATGGTGACATTGTATTAGGATGTGCTATGAGTAATCACCATTTCTAATATGTGAAAACAGTCCCAACCTGGCAATTTCACCTTAGTCCACCTAATACTTATGAAGTAATTAATGACATCTTGCATCTATTTTGCCAAAGCGTATGGAGAGTTTACTCCCTTGTTTACTATGGGCCCTACAAAATGCCTCTATTTCTTCAGTTTCTTTGCATTGGGTCCATAGTCAGTTCTCAGGCAATATCCTCACCCCAGACCTGTTCCAGTCTCCCTTTAGCAGTGTAAGCATCAACAGTGATGATGTTTTTACAGAATAGTAATCAATAAGGGTCTCCCATAGAACATGACTTTCTTTAGGACATCTAATATTTTCAGATGGGAGCTGCTGCCATTTTTCCCAGAAGAATATTTTCCCTTTGATTGATATTTAAATGGATGGAGCCTGTGAACCAATCTTCTCTTTTCCCAAGGGGTTTCTTGTGCAAACAGAATTTGTTGTGTCCACATCAGTAAAGCCGTGCTAACATAGGCTGCTGGCCAGATCTTGGAAATGGCCTCATATTGAACTGGCTATCACAACCATACCCATTATGGTGGCGTTCTCTCTGTGCGTGTACTTTTAAACTCAAGTCCCTTGCCACTTTTCACATCTTGCCAGGAACAGCAGCGCTCCCTGGTAATGCAATTTTAGAAGGTCCTGGCTCTCATCTGTCTTCTCCTACTGAAAACCATTACGAAAGTAGAATCCATGTCTTGAGCATTCTTCGGGACTTGTGGCTTGCTGCCGTCTCCACTTACTCATTTTACCCTGGAGTTTGTGATGACGGTAATGCGTTCTGGTGGCTGAAGGTAAGAACCCCGGAGATTGACTTCTTTCAATAATGCTCCTTGTTAATATTACTGTCTAAATATGTAGCAGCTAAGAGCTGCTTTTTTCCAGACCTCCAACACAAGGTTCTTCATTTGGGTTTTTACAAGTCATTAGGAGACTAAAGGTGTTGGAAAGCAGAGCACTGCTTTTCCCTGTAGAAATCTTACTAGAGCTCTGGTAAAGGGAAGCGTTTGTTGTGCTGTGCTTGGGCACTGGGCCCCTGCAGGGTCACAGCTCAGGAAGGCGGGAAAAACCAAGCTCACCATGGGGAGGGCAGAGTAGGTGTCAATTTCATCCTTGTAAATGCAGCAGTTAGGGAGAGCGTGAAGTTCAAGGTATTTTTCTTTATTGTGAAGGCTAATTGAAAACCAGAGGAAAATATTTAAAGATGTTACATGGCATTTTACAGTGTAGTCTCTTTTGTTTGTGTGTCTTTTCATTTAACTCAATAGGACTTTCATTATAAACAAATTTCTGTCATTAGAATCAACCTAATTTCCGCTGGTATAATTAAGGGGATCGTAAGACATGCTTTAGAGTACAGTCTCTATGGCAGGCAGGGGACGGTTCCTGTGTTCACTCGGCAAGTACTTCCCCAGTGTCTGCTGTGTTTTCTGTGACCTAGGAGGTCTAAGTCTCTGGCATCATGGGGCGTCTGTTTAGTGGGAAGAAGTAAACATAATATCAAGAAGTGATAGAAAGTAAGTAGGACAAAGAGATGGAGATGGTCAGGGAGGCCTCTGAAGATCCGTGCGCAAAGGAAGGGTGCCAGCCATGACAGTACCTATCGGGAGAACATTCCTGGCAGAGGGAAGCAAATGAAAATGCCAAGAAGAAGAAGCTAGCTCATCATGTCGAGGAATGTGGACCGTCACTGTGGCTGCCACAGAGTGAGCGAGAGGAAGAGTAAAAGGAGATCATGCTAGAAGAGTAGCCAGCCAGAGTTTGCTGAGTTGAGAAGGCAGTGGAAAGCCACTGGGAATTTTGGGCAAAGGTTGGTGCGAGATGCAAAGCCTCTTCTGGCTGGTGTGAATAACAGGTTTTGAGAGAGTGGAGAGCAGAGGGAGGGGGAGTAGCTGGGTCACTACTGGAGTCACCTCCTGAGACAAGCTGATGACCTCAAAGCTGGCGGTAGGCCAGAGAGCCATCTGCAGGACATGTTTAGAAGGCAGACCCTGTGGCCATAACAGAGGGGTTAGAAAAGGAGTGGGAGAAAGTGAGGTGATTCAAGAACAGCACCTGATTCTTAGCCTGAGCAACTTGGGGGAGTGGTGGGGAAGTGAGTGGTAGCAATCAGGGTTGTGTGTGAGAGTGTCTAGCCTGGAGACACCTGTCACTGATCAGAGTGCAAATGTCACTTGGGGGTTAACTGGCATCTGTGGACTGGCAAGGTCTGGCCCAGAGACTGCAGGTATCAGCGTATGGAACTGAGAGCCAGTGAGTGGGTGGGAATGAGCTGACCAGAGACAGGGTGCTAACGAAGAGGAAGAGCAGCCTGAGGACTGAGCCCTGAGGCTCTGCGGTGTGTCCCACCTGCGGGCATAAAAGGCTAGGTAGAAACAAACAGGCAGGGGTGGCAGGAAATTGTTCTGTGAAAACTGTGCATGAGATTAGGTTTTCAGGAACTGGCGAAGCTTCGGTTTGGCTTGTGAAATATTCCCTTCCCTTTTAGTGGTTTCCCCATTTCTGTGGTCCCCCTTTACATGGTTTCTTTCATTAGTTTTCTTAACCCAGATAATAACAATGGTAGTTCCCAAAATATGGGCCCCCTGACTGGCAGGATTAGTGCCCCAAGAGAGCTTGTTAAAAATACAAGTTGTTAACTGGGTATGGTGTTCCAGGTCTGTAATCCCAGGGTACCAGGAGGCTGAAGCAGGAGAACTATAAATTTAAGGCCAGCCTAGGTAAGGACTTAGCCAGATTACATCTCAGATAAGAAACAGAGAAAAGCTTGGCTTCAGCTCAGGATAAAAGCCTTAAATTCAATCCCAAGTGCCAGGGGAAAAAACAAAACAAAACGAAAGAAAACACAGCACATTGTTGGGCTCCACCCTGTAAATGAGAGATGGAGAGTTGGATTTTCACAATGAGTTAGGTGCTTCTGACATGTACTGAAATTTGGGAACTGTTTTCAGAGAAGGGGCTAATAAATTGAACCAAGGGGAGATAAGAAATGAACCATGCACTATTATCTTTTTCTTGGCTAACTATCCAAAACTAAAGAAATAAAACTATTTTAGGCCTTTACCACTAAACCACTATTAAAATGTCTTTTGAAGGGCCAGGAGAACTTTGTGAGCCCTAAAAACTTTAACAGGAAGCTGTCTATCCTGACTTTGGGGATGGGGTCTTTTGACATTACATATTCTGTATAGCGTCTTAGAAAGCCACTTACTCCCACTATACACACAATGAGCAGTTTGGCATAATTTGGTGAGGACTCCAAAAACTCTAGCAACTATTTAGAACTTATTTTCTTTAAACTCAATTTGTTTGCCAGGGAATTTTAAATAATGTTTGAACTAATGCACATAATGACAATGGTATAAAATTTGTTGAATTGTGATTTTTTTATTCATAAAATACATCTCAAATTTATTTAGTCATTTAAATAATAGATTTAATGTATATTTAGTCAAGCATTATGGTAGTAAGGGCTTAAAGAGATTAGAAATAAATGAATCCAATTAAAGAACCTGTCTCTGAGATTTAATGCGTCATGAACATGAGTGAACTGTTTGCACAGCACCTGTAAAGAAACCATTAATGATTAACTATCTGGAAGAGGTTTAATCAAGAATAAATGTTATAGGACATACTTTAAAATATTTAAGCTAAACAAATGAAGATTTATGCATTTGAAAACATTGCATTGTGCCATCATATTTCTGGTGTCCTCTCCTGGGGAGATCAAGGTCTAAGATCCCACTTTTCAATAAGATACAGAAGCGCATGTGCTCTTGTATTGCATAGGAAGGGCAGAGCTTCCTGCAGTGTCATGAGGCGTGGCTTTGCAGGGACTCCCCATGTGAAGCCCTGTCAGGAATTTGGTGATACTATGACCTTGAGTATGGCATCCAGGTCTCTTAGTGTGATGGAAAGATTATTTCATTTTGATTACAGGTATTTTTTCCTGTTCCTGCAGTGTGTTTGGAGCTGAAAGTAGAAGGTATGTTCTTCTGACCCATTCTGCCAGAGGATACTTTCAGGATTTAGGAATCAGCTTTGGGCAGTTCCTGTGAGAATAGACCCTTTTCTTTCTATTCATTACATCGTACTTTGAATTCTATTCTCTAAAGAAGGAAATCATATAGTTCGTATGAAAGCCTTCAGGGAGACAGACTTCTGTGAGGTAGGAAGGCTGGAGACTAGGCTAGAAAATAGTGAACTGTATGTGCCCTGAGAAAGCACATGGACACCAAACATAAGGGGTTAGGTACCAAGCTCCCCGATTGCTTCACTATCTTTGGGATCAAAAGATTTCTAAAGGGAGGGGACACTTGAAAAATATCAGCTTAGTAAATAGCAGCGAGGTGGTTGGTGTGAGGGACAGATGCAGGTGGGAAGGTGAGAAGGAATGGAAGTTGAAAAGTGAGGCAGATAAAACTTGTGCCTTTTCCTTGTTGAAAATTTTAAAAGGCAAGACCAAGCTGGTATTGATATTATTCTTTTTCCTCATAGTTAGCTCTTTTCCAGAAGGAGGACAAATTAGGCGTTCAGAATGTAGAAGAGGAGACAGACTGTTTTTCAGAAGAGGCAGCTCATTTGTGTTTAATTTGTTACTTTTTTTTTCACTTTAAAAGACCAAACTCCTTCTTACTACCTAAGAAAAGAGTAAGTAGAACTATAAGAATGAGAGAATTTGGAACTTACACATTAAGGGCACAGCTATATTTAAAAGTTTAATAGATAAATGCAGAATTATTACTGTTATTATTTTGTGGTACTGAGGATTGAATGCAAGTTCTTCATAGAGCTATATCCCAGTTTCTTATAATGTTTTATTTTGAGATGGTCTCACTAAGTTGGTAAAGTTTCTCAGACAAGGCTTGAACTTGTCTTCCTCCTGCCTCGGTCTCCCAGAATGCTCACATGATAGATATACAGGACCAAATCCAAATTGTAGAATGACTTTCTGAGCATAAAAATTAAGTTTCTTAGAACAAGAAATGTGTCCCCCAAATTAGCATTGACTTCATCAGAATAATGATAAATATACCATTTTTAACTAACATGGGTTTAAATTCTCTTAAGAAACTACATAAAGATTTTCTTTCTATTCATTACATCATACTTTGAATTCTATTCTCTGAAGAAGGAAATCATAGTTCATAGGAAAGCCTTCAGGGAGACAGACTTCTGTGAGGTAGGAAGGCTGGAGACTAGGCTAGAAAATAGCGAACTGTATGTGCCCTGAGAAAGCACGTGGACACTCAGATGTTTGGAAATGACCCTGGTGTGCCTTAGTTCTTAAACCTATGGGAAAACAAATTTAATAATGCTTTTTTGTTTTTTTAAAAAATATGCATAAGGAAGATACCCTGGTAAAGAAAAAAAGTTAGAGAGCCATTTCAATATGAGATGGAAGTATCTGAAGTTTGCCTCAATTAGTGTTTATTTAAAGAAAATCTTTTCTGGTTATAAAAATCATACACGCCTATTATAGAAAAATTAAGGTAATGCCTAGAATTATTAAAAGATGCAAGGCACCTTTAACTTATTTTCCTGTCAACTGTATCTAACATTTTAGCTCTGTTCCTCTCCCTAATATATGTTACAAATTATGTATATATGTACATATATATTTTTACATTTTAAAAAGAGAAAATTTTTACTGTATTATAGTATTTTAATTTAGTAATGACTTTATTTTATTTATTTCTTTTTTGTCTTTTTGAGACAGCTTCTCACTATGTAGTTTAGGCTGGCCTTGAACTCACACTGTAGTCCAGTCTGGCCTTGAACTTGCAAAACTCCTCCTGCCTCAGCCTCCCGAGTGTTGGAATTACGGGCGTGTACCACTATGCCTGGCAGTAATGCCTTTAGTTTTGATTTTTCTTTCTCTTGAGACGAAGACTTGCTATGTAGTTCAGGCTGTCCTTCAACTCGCTTTGTAGCCCAGGCTGGCCTCAAACTCATGGCAATCTTCCTGCCTTGGCACCCCTACAAGTGCTGGAATTATAGCACTGATTTTTTATTTCATTATTTGCAACTAAATACAAGAGCTTTTGCTGATAAAGCCCTTGTAAAATGGATGTGTGGCTGTTATCTTTCATCACTTCCTGTTTTCTAGGAATGTTTTTATACTCTGAGAAGTGAAACAACCAAAGGGTGAACATTCTTAAGCCTCTTCACACACACTATTGCTTTACTCTCTTAGCAGGTGGATATATGAGTGACTATCTGATTTATGTCACTGGGATTTACTGTCATTTTAATAAATCTGCCAATTTGAGAACAAAAAAGGGAGCTATTGGCTTCTTTGACTTATATAGGTTATTACTCATGAGACTAAACCTATTGAAATATTTCTCAGTGGCTTGTGCATTTTTTATATCCTTTTCTTATTTTTCTATCATGAAGACATTGAATTTTTTATTGATCTGTAGAAGTTATTTTTCTGGAGGTTTAAAGTATTATTCCTTCTAACATCTTCAATACAATTTTAATAGTTCCAAATAAATGTTTGAGGATTACGTTAACTTAGTATTCTAGTTTACCTCTGTCTCACATACACTGTACCTGAATTATAATTTGATAAAATAAGTGTATTCTATTATTGCACAATGCACTAAAAGAGTGAAGCATGATTTGCTTCTTGATTTAGGATCTCATAGAATTTCAGAATGATGGTTATTAGTGATGATTATAATCTGGGGATTAAAATATCTCATACATAAACTTGATTACTGAGCAGTACCTCTTTCTCACTTATACAGAAAGGTTTGGGAGTATTTTGATTTTTTATTTGAAATGAGTGAAAGCTTATCGTAGTGACAATTATTTTGTTAACCAGTTATGAATAAGAAATGGATTAGCAAAATATGTATGATACTGCGTTAGGCAGCAGATAAGGGTGTCACAAGACAAGGAATTAAGGGGGTGGCTGTGCAGATACCTTCTTCACCCTGGGAGGCAGAATGCTGGAAGTACCAATTAATGGTAGAGGCAATGAATGGTACAGGAACCCGGAAGAAAGAACAGGGAAAAATCACTGCGGATTGTAGGGGTAAGCAGACAAATTCAGATACACTGTGGTAGCAGATCTGGACTTAGCTACATTTCAACTAGTTTCTTGAGATGTTGTGAAGTTGTGAAACCATCTCTAATCTGAGAATGGAGGGCTTTGCCACAGCTTGTCAACATATCACAGATTGTTGTTTTACATTTTTTGCTTATTACTGTTGTCCTATTGATTCCATTCCTGTCTGTCTTTCTTGAAATTGTGAGGTATAGTAAGCTTGGTGCCTAATCTATTCCTTACCCTTGTGGTGCTGTCTAAATTATAGTGTGTTGGATGGAATCTTTGAAGTGGATGAGAAAGTTTCTAGAACAAAGAATTGTTTATGTAGAATCAAAGATTATAGGGGAACAACTATAAGTAATAAACACAAATCCACTTACTAGTATGAAACTATTACGTTTTCAAGTGTGTCTTAACCTAATTTCCTGGCAAGTTGTCTTGGTCTCCTAGCTGCTCACAGTATGGAATTCTCCTTATCATCTGTCTCTGCTGGGCTCCATAAGCGCCTGAAAATGAAACACGAAGTAGATCTCTCTGCTGACAAGGATTACCCAGTGGCTAGGCAGTAACTGTGCCACAATATAAAGAAGGTCATGCACTTCATGTAACAGGGACTCTAGAATCCAATTAAAAAGTTTAGGGTAAGGCACAGTCATTCTCCCTAAATCCGATCACAGTTTAATGCAATCCTCTGCTTATTTCAATCAGTGCCTTTGAAGGCAAATCAGTTGTATGTCTTTGTTTCCACGTTTTGCCTGGGTAATTTGATCATCTTCAGCTATTTAAAAAATAAGCTCAATTGGGAAATCCGGCACCATCTTTTAAGGGTTCCACATAATGTAATGTCAACAAAGAAATTCCAAGATGACCAGCTGATCCAAAATTGACATGAGAGAAGCAAAACTTTAATTTCTAAAATGAAAGTAGAACAGAGTGTGGTGTAACAGAGAAAAATTCTTGCGAAGGAACTTGAAGCAACACGAACTAATAAAATATTGTTTCTCTGTGTATGCATTCCAACTTACTTGAAGGTTGCAGGGTTATTACAGAGGCCTGTCTCCCATGTGAAATATTAGAAGTCATTCTATTGCATTTTTCTGAAGCAGACAATATCTTTTGGTAATAAAAACAGTTTTTTATTAGCTTTGCAAGGCTATCACACTGAGCTTTTCATACGACAAGTTGGCGTTGACTGCAGGAATGCGTTGGGCGTAGTTTTTAAGGGAAGGCTGAAGAAGGCCAATGATACAAGAGTGGCTCCATTTTTTTCTATTAGAATTTGAATTATTCCAAATGTGTACAGGACTATTATAAAGTTTAAAGTAGACTCAGATGGTTAATTCTACAAATTGAATGGTTTCTGACTGTCCATAATGGAATAAGAGGATTACTTTGGTCTGTGCAAATATGGGTAAGATTGACAAGCTGCAGGTCCTAGTGCTTGAAAATTACTCATCTCGCATTGCTTCCGGAGCTGAGGTACCTGAGAATCCCGCAGCTCTTGTGCAAATCATTATAAGGAAAGAAAACAAATATATATTGTTCTCAACAGCCTTTTGAACAATATGCCAAACGATGTATGGATGGCCCTCCTTTCAATACACCAGGGGTGTCTGGGAACCACATGAGCTGCCCTTGAAAGGTTACATGTGGGGCCTCCAGCTAGGTCTCCATGACATTCCTCAGGAAGGTTTGAGGTAGAGCAGCGCTATATCCTTACACTTTTAAATTCAACCAAGACAAGTTCCTCACTGTAATCATTTTAGAGTCCAAGTTCAGTGCATCTGAGCATTTCACTCTATCCACTCTATGGGAGAAACCTTAAATGGGCTCCCGAAGCATACATGTAACTCTGAGGACGTTTGTGAAGCCAGAAGATGGCTCACCAAAGGAAAGGGAAGTGGGGCCAAAGTCCTCTTTGTGTCTGAGTTTGGAGGATGGAAACGGTCCACCTAATGTGATTCCCATCAGCTTCTAGTCCTTTAAGCTACACAAATGAAATGTTAGAGTTAATAGAATTCTAAAAGTAAAACGAATGCTTTGTTCTTAGTGAATCTGCCTTTCAGAGCTGCTCTTGGCAGCACATCAACCGCACTGAAAATGTCTTTAAGTGGCTATTTTTTATTGTGCTTTCATCCTAACATATCTTTTGAGCTGTTGGAGTTTTGAACAGAGAAACAGGAAGACTGAATTTCTTTCAGAGTAACTATGTTGTAATAGACAACTTAGCAATAAAAACTTACCGTAATAATTTGACTCTATCAAACCATAACTAATAAGCTCCATTAAACAATTGAGTTTAGAGATTGAAAAGTAAAAGAGCAAGTTGAAATGAGTTTGGGGTAAAAAGGAAAGGAATATAGCCCAAGGAATGTTTATACTGAAGTGTATCATAACTGCTACCAAAGTGAAACTATTGTTCTGGGAAAATCAGGGGCCAACAAGGGCCACAGAGTTGGAAGTTGGGAAATGAAACTATTATTGGGTACATTCTAACACTGTGCTGTGAGTTTGTCATATACCATTTCATATAAATCTCACCACATCCCTATGAGTTACAAAGAAGTAATTGAAACCTAGTCCTTTATTAAATAATAGGAGGCAGAGGTTATTTTAAACCTTGACCTTTCTGACTTTATGACATTTTGCTAAATATTGGTAATTATTTTTACACTTTCAATGTACACAGAAATGTTAATATTTTTATTAATTCATCAGAGTATTTGTGTAACTCTTTTTATATTTGACAGTTTTCATGTGACTCCTAGAATTTTAAGCCATTTACTGGCTTTAAGATGTTACATAGGCTTATTTAATTGGTAGTATTTCTGTCATTGGAAGCTATTCAAAAAGTTCAGAAGAATTTAAATTTTTTTCCTCTGCCCATTAGCACATAATAATTGTGCCTATTTATGGGGTGCAGTGTGATTTTACAATCCATATATAGAACATGTAATGATCAAATACTAGTAATTAGAATTTTCATTTCCTTATTGTTTATGTTCAGAGACTCTGAGTTCCTCTCTTTCAGTTCCTCATAAAATATATACAAGGTTGTTATGAACTTCAGTCACTACCATACTACAGAACATTAGCACTTAGTCTTTCTACTAATTATTTTGTATTCATTATCTACCCTCCCTTTAACCTCTCCCTCCTCTTAACCTTGAGAAATCATTGTTCTGTTTGTTTCAGTTTCAGATCAACTTTACTTTTTTTTGTCTATCCTGTATGAGGGAGAACACGCAGTAATTGTCTTTCTGTGCCTGGCTTATTTGGCTCGGCAGAATGTTCTTAGTTCCATCCATGTTGTGTCAAATGACAGGATTTCATGCTTCACTATAGCTGCATAACGTTGCATCGTGCACCTCTGTATCACGTTCACCTGTGGAAGGTCATCTGGGCTGAGTCTATATATTAACTATTATGAGTAGTGCTGTAGTAAACAGGCCTGTGAGGTCTCTTTAATGTGCTGATTTCAGTTCTTTTGGTTCTATATTCAGAAGGAGGATAGCTGTCTCATAAGGCAGATCTATTTTTACTATTTGTTAGGAAACTCCATACTGTTTTCTGTAACGATTATACTAATTTGCATTCCTATCAACAGTGTGTAAGGGTTGACCTTTCTCTGCATCTGCTTTTTGTTATTTTCAGCTTTTAAAAAATATTAGTCATTCTGACTGGAGTGAGGTAGTATTTTATTGTGATTTTGATTTGTATTTCCTTAATAGCTACAGACCTTGAGTATCTTTTCAAATACTTGTCGGTCATTTGTATTTTTTTCAGAAATGTATTAGTCAAATCATTTATTTATTTTTAAATTGATGAATTTTTTTTGAAGTTTTTTTTTTAGTTCCTCATATATTCTAGGGGCTAATTGCCTGTCAGATGAATAGTTTTCAAATATTTTTCCCACTCTGAGACTGTCTCTGTACTCAGAAGTTTCTTTTGCATTGTAGGAGATTTATAGGTTGATATAATTCCATTTGTTTTTCTTTTTTGTTGTTGTTCTTATTAGCTGTGCTTTTAGGGTCTTATCCAAAAAACTATTGCCTATACTGATGTCTGGAAGTATTTCTTTTTTTCCCCTAATGGTAATTCAGTACCTTTATTCAAACTGTACAAAATGGTTCTGTAGGGGAAAAAAAGAAAAAGAGGGATTACATTCTTTATGGGTCTCAGTGTCTAAAAATGGCAACATTTTACCTTATTTGTTATATTTCCCTTAGTGATTTTAACTTTGGGGTACAGATGGCTTTTCTATGTAGTACTTGAATTTCTCTTATGTGTTCTTCTAACAGTTTGATAGTTTCAGTTTCAGGGCTTATGTTTAGGATTTTGAGTTGGTGTTTCTACAGGGTGAGAGACAGGGGTTAAGTTTCAGTCTTCTGCATATGGAAATTCTGTTTCTCCACCACTGTTTATTGAAGAGTTTATCCTATCACCAGTGTATGGTTTTGTGTCTTTGTGGAGAATCAATTGACTATAGATACAATATTTATTTCTGATGTTTCTATTTTGTTCCACTCCTCTCTGTGTTAGGTTTTAGGCCAGTACCATGCTGTGTTAATTAGCACAGCCCTGCAATATGTCTGAAGATCAGATATTGTGATGCCTTATCTTTATCTCTTTTGCCCAATATTGCTTTGATTCTTTGGGGTCTTTTGTGCTTTCATACAATTGTAGGATTGTTTTTCAATGTATGTGAAGTATGTCGCTGGTGTTTTGATGGGGATGAATTTAGTAGTAGCGGGCGCTATAACAATGTTCTTTCACTCCATGAACATGGTGGGTCTCTTTATGGTTTGTTGTCTTCAATTTCCTTCCTTAGTGTTCCTTGCTTAAAATTATCCCTGAGTGTTCTTTCCATAACTACCGTGCATGGTATTGCTTTATTGATTTTGTCCTCCAAAAGTTCATTCTTTTTGTATAAAAATGCTACAAATTTTTTATGCTGATTTTCTATCCTGCCACTTTACTGAGTTAATTTGTCTTTTCTTATAAGTCTTTTCTGGTGTCATCAGGTTTTCCCTATATAAAATCATATGGCCTGCAAACGGATAATTTGACTTTCTTTCCTCCTATTCATATGTCTTTTATTTCTTTCCTTCACATTCTCTCTCTTTTTTTTTTTTTTTTTGTGTGGTACTGGGGATCGAACTCAGGACCCTGCACTTGCTAGGCAAGCGCTTATTCCACTGAGCTATATCCCCAGCCCTCCTTCACATTCTCACTCGGGGTAAGACTTTCTATGTGGAACGAAAGTGGTGAAAGTGAACATCTTCGTCATATTTTAGCTCAGAGGAAATGTTTTTATCTTTTCTCCGGCAGTGCGAGGTTGGTGATGGATCTGTCAGAGACAGCCTTTATGACGTTGCTGTGTGCTTCTCATGTACCTAAATAGTTGATTTTTTTAAATCATGAGGGAATATTTGATTTTATCAAATAGCTTTTATTCCCATATCTTGAGTTACTGAACTGATGATATGGATTCTGTCCATCATTCTGTTGTTGATTTGCATGTGCAGAACCATCCTTGTATCCCTGGAATAAATTCCACTTGATCATGTTATTTGATCTTTTTGATGTGAAGTTGGATTGGATTTGATAGTGTGTTTTTAAGAAAACTTTCATTTACATTATCAGAGACATTGGTCTCAATTTTTTTGTGTGTGGAGTCCTTGTCTTGTTTTGGTATCCATATAATGTTGGCTTTGTAGAATGAGTTTGGAAGAATTACCTCCTTGGGAATTATATTAATAGTGGGGCTGCATTCCTTCTGGGATCTGAAAGCACTCAAGAGAAAAATGAATATGTGTTTACTCTCTGTATATAACTAGAAGTCCCTGTGATGAGATATTAGCAATGGGTTTATAGAGTTATTTGACCACAGTTTTAGAGGTGCATACTTTTCATAACCAGTGTAGAACCTGCCAGGCAAAGACTGAATGGATCCTCCACTTTCCAGTGGACAGAAGAACTTTGATCCAGGAAGTACACAACAGTGAAAGCTTCATTTTCTGCCAGAGTCCAATTTGCTTGGCTTACAGTTGCCAAAGGGAAGGTGGGTCTGAGGACTCACAGTCCACTGGGTCTTTTTTTTTTTCCTATACTGAGAAATGCTGGTGGATTGCCACTTCTTGGTACTCAATGAAGAAAATGATATTTTAAAATTTTTATCCTTGTTATCCTTTTCCATATGTGCAATTATTTTTGAAATACAATAAAATATCTTTTGACTCTTGTCCTTTTGGATCCCAGAGTCCACTGGAAAAGGAAAAATATAATCACCTAAAAAATGATGTTAGAAAGCTGGGTATGGTGGCATATGCCTGTAATCAATGCCAGCACTCAAGAGGCTGAAATGGAAGGATGCCTGTGAGATCGAGGCCAGCCTGGGCTACATAGTGAGCTCAAAACCAGCCTGAGTTACATGGTGAGACCCTGTCTTAAAAACAAAACAAGACAAAACAACAACAAAATAAAAGAGTAAGGAAGACCTGGTTTCTGATCCTTCAGCAATGGGCTTCTTCATGATGGGTGGATGCTTAGACCTCTGTTTTTTGATGTCTTCCTCTTCTTTAGAATAGAGCCTTGCACTGTTTTTTTCTTCTTTTGTAGGAGAATTTTTAAAATTGCACTGAATGAAGGGAATATACCCATCCCATATTATCTGTGGCAGGTTGGTTCTAGAAGTGCCAAAGAGTATCAAAATCTATGAATCATCAAGTCTCTTCATATAAAGTGATGTACTATTTGCATATAACTTACACAAATCCCCTCATATGCTTTAAGCTATCTCTAGATACTTAAAATATTTAAAAAATGTAAGTTCCATATAAATAGTTGTTATACTGTCTTGCTCAGGGGTCAATGACAAGAAAAAAGCCTATGCATGCTTAGTGTAGATGCAGTATCTTTGTGTTTTTAGAGGATTTTCAATCTGAGGCTGTATGACTCTGCAGATGCAGATAAAGAGCGCGAGTGTATTTGGTACAAAGTTGTTGTAACTTGCTGTTTATATGGTGCTGTGCTGTAGATTGTGGTAGTGATAGTATTGGCACTGTTTCGGCTGGTTTCTGTTCCTACCGTCTGGAGGGGTGCCTTGCCTGAATTATACTTTTTTCTCTTTTTAAGTTGATAAGTAAAAATTGTATAAGTGTATGATCTTATGCAGCATGCTTCTATAATTAATGTTGCACAATAATGAAGCTTTTTTGCATGTGTATCATTTCACATACTTTGTATGTTTTGTGGCAAGAACATTTAATATCCAATCTTAGCACTTTTAGAGTACTGAATTATACTTTTTCTTTTGCCTGACATTGCTATGGAAGAACTGAAAGGGAAGTAGAAAAGAAGATAAATGAGTAACTGCCAATTTATGGAATGTGCTAGTCATTTTATACAAATAACTTCATTAACTTATGAAGTTTCACATACCCATCTTAATCCAAACAGCATTAGAAATGCACCTAAAAATTTAGAGAAGGCAAATCCATTAGACAATTGGAGAGAAAGAAACTTAAGGGTAGAAAAGTAAGGGGAACCAGTGGAGTTTGCCACACAGACAGCCCGCCCTCAGAACTTTGTGTGCTCATGGAAGTGATTATAAATCGGACTGGGGGCTCAGCCTTTCTGATTTCTAAGTGCAAAGAAGGGAACATGATGAGTTACATAAAATCGGTTAATGAGGAGCAGCCCTGCTAGATCTGGAACCTGAAAGAAAATTCTCTGAGTCTTCATAAGGGACTGTGAAACATTTTGTTCTGGGGGCAGGAAAAAGGGGTGATATGCTCTTAAGAAAAACAGACATCAGATGAGACCTGCGGCTGCCTGGAGTGGAGCTGAGGTTGTGTCTATTGGTGGAGAAGGTCTGTCACCTTCAGCTTCTCACTAGTGTAGCTCAGACAACACCTTTGAAATGAACTTCCTAACATTGACTACTCCTTTCAAATTACAGTGTTCAGCTCCCATGTATGTTTACTGTTTCTTCTTCTCGTAGATTATAATCTCTGCAAGGATAGGGCTTGCAGGTATCTTATTTGTTCTTACATCTCCACGTAGGACAAAGTCTGACATACACTAGGCACTCAGTAAATATTTGCTAAATGAAAGAAAGCATGGAAAGAACTGGTGGTGAAGTGAACCCTGAGGGAACCCAATGGTCACCCTGCAGAAAGGAATTTTTTTATAAGCCTGGTTACACTAGTTAGATAGCAGTAAGGGTAGTTGGAGTCTGCCAAGATGATTGATTTTGGAATAGCTGACAGAAGATGTTCTTGTTAATAACCAAGTAGCATCATTTGGCCAGATGTCTGTTGAATTTACCCCAGGTAGAAAGCACTGAGAGCAGGCTTTGTGATTCATATCTCACCAATGAGAGAACACGTCTCAGAGAGGGTAAGTTAAGGGTTTATTTCCTAATTAACCAAAAAAAAAAAAAAGAGAAAAATCTTAATCATGACTTTTCCATGGGCTTATCATATGATTTGGGTGTGGCAACCACATTGATACACATTAGCTAAGCGTTACACTTTTCTGCAACAACCCAGGTATTGGTGGAAACTGGCAGTATGGCTAACTTTTGCTTGATTCATTTTCACATACAGGTTACTACCATTCATGAGGAGAGAACACATGAATTCTTTCCTGTAGTGGATGAGTAAGAGCTCTGTCTTTCCATCTTGCAGAGACACTGAGTACAAGGGGCTGCAGCTCTCTCTCGATCAGATCGCAGCCTCCAAACCAGCCTTCTCCTATGCCAGCAGCTCCACCCCCACCATGGCTGATAGCAGGAAGGGGACCAAGTCAAGGCTCTCCAGCTCAAAGTCAAAATCCAGGACTTCCCCTTACCCTCAGGTAAGTGTGTTGCTGCTTTGTGACATTCTTTGCTTGTGACCTGGCTTCCTCTTGAAGTTGACGAACTATTAAAACTGTTTGGAATTCATCTGGCTTTAGTAAGTTAAAAATGTCTATACCTGTGAAAGATTTTCTAAAACTATCTTTTTCCTTTCAAGTAACTGTGCTAGTAAAAAATTGAAATAATTTTGTGGTTGGTTGCACTTAGAGAAAGGTCATGAGAGTCCAGCTTCCAGAATCAGAATTTGTTATTTCAAGGACATTGATCCTAAATTTTTCTTCTGCAATGATTAACCAGAAAGTTGGAGCCAATATAAAAAAAAGATGGACTCTTAGGATTGGAACTGAAAAGACAGAATGACTACCTCACCTCCATGTTTCCCTCCCCCTTTTTTTGAGACGGGATCTCACTATGTAGTGTAGGCTGGACTTGAACTCATTATGTAGCCCAGGTTGGCCTTCAACTCATGATGATCTTCCTGCCTCAGCCTCCTGAGTCCTGATCTTCCTGCCTCAGCCTCCTGAGTCCTCCTGTGGTGTGTACCACCACATCCAGCCACCTCCCGCCCTCTCTATTTTTTTCCCTTTTTTTTAAACAGGGCCTTACTATGCAGTCCACACTGGCCTTAAACTCACTATGTAACTCACACTGGCCCTGAGTATGCAGGAATCCTCTTGCCTCAGCTTTCTGGGTGCTGAGATTACATGTTCGTGCCACCGCTCCTGGCCCTTCCATTTTCTTCATCACTGCCACATCATACTACTTGCAGTTTGTTGCAGTTACTAAGAAGATGCCTCCTGTACTCTAGAACCAAAATGCCTTCGGAGTCATTTATTTATCAAAGTTGTCTTTATTGTTTGTGTTTGAATTTTAAGTAAAAAGACAATCTAATGGGTCCAGAAATGATTATTTCCTTACATGTGAGATCTCTGTTGTTATGTCAATATCTGCAAATATACAGCATTTGAGGATATGTCATTTGCTGACCCATTGGCCAGTATAAAGCTAGTGTTTGCTAGATTATTTCAGTGTCTGGGTCTCCAAAGGGGAGAAGGCTATGATCTCTGCCTCCAGAAGACTTAGATCATATGGCTGGAAGTCTTCCACAGAGGACCTGTTTGACGACAGGGAAGAGAATGATTGTGTTGAGGTCTAGATGTTTAGCAGTGTGCATCTTCTCTTAGAGTGCTGAGCACTTCCACCAGGAAGTACTGAGCATAGTCTGAGCCACTATGACGGCAGCTGTTTCCTTCTAGAGAACAGCTAATGAGAGGCTTTTCCTATTATTGTCTTGTCCCTTGGGAAGGGAGTTTTACTGCCTGTTTTTACTATTTGGAAGGATGGATTGTGCCTTTGGGTAGTTCTGCCCTTAAGTATATAGCAGTGTTGGCCACACAGATGAAAGAAGAATTTAAATTAGGAAATACTAAGTTAAGAAAAAGTTTGCTCTTTGTTTTACAGAAATTAAGCCATTAAAACAAAATTTCCCTGTTGGACCTCCAAACCCTCATTGTTTAGTCTGTTTTCTTTCATGCTCTGCTCTTAACATATAAAATTTCTATTAGTTCAGTCTCACAGTAAGTGAATCATCTAAAAAAAGTTTTAACTTTAATTAGACTACTCGAATGTGTGTGGTTATTTTGAATGTTGCATATGTTTTGTAGTCCACAAATAATGCAGAAAAATAGAAAGTAGAAAAAAAATCCCTCTTTATTTCTCTTTTTCCTTTCCAAAATTATACTTCCTTCTACAGTGTTTTATCATGTATAAAAATTACACATAAACACACATGTTCACATAGGTTTTCTCTTCAAGTCTGTGTTTATTTTTGTGGTTAATACTTGTATAAATGTAGTCCTTAGAATTTTGACTATGTGCCTTATTTGAAATAACAGAGTCACAGGTTGAGTTTCTTTAACACTATTTCTGTAGTAAAGAAATAAATTAGTAAACACAATTTTTCTTTAACTGTGTGTACTTTAGATAATCATGGTATTAGATCAGTCACTGACTGGGTTCCTACTGGGAGGGCTGCATAAGGCAGAAACGGAGCACACTTCTTTACCTCTGAGGAGATACTGGTGTAGATGGACAGGCGAACAGGTATTTGCAACATAATGTGATGGTGTGAGATGATCACATGGGGGTTGGATGGGAAGGAATTCCACCGAGAGCAAACTTATGACTATCACTGCTAGAGGAAAACAACTTAGAAATATATCCACACTGTGCTCTGAATCCTCAGAAACTTCAAAGAAAATGATTAGTTTCTCAAAATATTTTTGATTCAAATTGTCCTTATGTCATGAAAGTATAAGTAACTTCTAATTTTCATGCGTCATTGCTTTTTCTGTCGTTGACTCAGCAGATGCTAGATGAGCATCTGCTTCGGAAAGATGCTAGCATCGTCTTGGTGGGGGCTGGGTCGTGGGAGTCACACAAAAGGTGCTGGAATACAGATATATGGTATACAGAATGTCCAAGTTTTGTAGTACAAAGTGGGACATTGCATTGTAGAGTAAGCAGGGATGCTATACACAAGCAGCCTTGTGAAAGATAGTGTCATGGACTATGGCCCAGCTAAAGACAGTGTGTAACCTGGCTCAGAGGTTAGGAGTCAGGCATGTTGGAAAAGGGAAAGGAGTAGAGCCTTCAGGAAGATTACAATTTGGAGGTAACGTGGGAGGTCAGTGTGATCAGGCCTGGGGGTGGAGCGGGAGGATGGCTGGTCTGTCTGAATGAGGAATCTGAGCGATCTGTTTGGAAATAAATTGGTGCCAAATACACGCCAGGCCTAGGAGCTTAGAGTTTGTCTGGTAGAGGACTAGTGAAGGTTTGAACATTAAAATAACTGAAGCAAGAAAAACTATTTAGGAAACCAATTTTAGTAGTTCTGGTGAGAGAATATGAAGAACTACAGTAAAGTTCTCTACCGAGGAAAAGATACTACCCAAGAGGAATGGATAAGATTCTTTGTATCTTGGTTTTTGGTACCTCTTCTTGTAATAGATGTATTTTGATCATTATAGTTTACTTCAGAATGATACTTTTACAGCTTACTTCAGTGAAGCAGCCTTTGAATTCTCCCACCTGTAGATGCATAGCACTCCCCTTTCTTCTGGTGGAAGGATGATGGCTTTCATTGTATTTCATTTGTGCTTTTTTTCTTACTTTGTACCAGGAATTGAACTTGAGGACCTTACACTTGCCAGGCAGGTGCTCGAGCCACTGAGCTATATCCCCAGCCCCTGTATTTCATTTTAAACTTCTGACCATTTTTCCAAAGGAGTCTTTTCTTTTTTGTTCTTTCCGTATTTTAATATACAAATTCTAATTGGAGTCTTCAAAAGAAAGTTTGTAGAGGTAAATTAATCTCCTAGAGAAATATCTTACGACTCTTATTGGTTAAGTAAATGGTGATTTAATAATTCTCCATGTTACTTACTGGGCTCTTCATTCTATTATATTTTCAGTATATGTACAAATCTCTATTTTCAGTATATATAGAAATTGCTAATGTCCAATGAATGGCAAACAGCAGAACTGCTTTAGGATTGATTTAGGCACCCTTATATGAACATCCAAGACAAGTACCAATTAGAGTTCTCTACCATATCCCAGTTTATCCCAGTGATAAAGGGTGAACTTTCAGGTCCCTTTTCGGAATGAGGTATCCTCGGGAATGATTTTAGGCTTGATTATATTATGATCACTTAATGAATACCTCAATCACCTTTGTACTTCTGTGTATTAGTTGGGACAGCAGAGATCAAAATGGATTTGTGTTGAATGGTTTTGGAAGACTTAGTTTTTTTTATTTGTTTGTTTGTTTTTTGTGCTGGAAATCGAACTCATGGCCTAGCACTTGCCAAGCAGGTACTGTACTGCTGATCTATCTCCCCAGCCCTGGAATAATTGTTATAAGAAATATTATAATTAATTCCAAAAGATTTTGCACATAGCTACCAGGCTACTGTAAGCAGAAATCCTACCATGATGACAGCTGTATTTTACTGTTACTCCATTTTACCTTATGAAAATGGCAACATGTTTTTTCAAAGGTTCATTGAATTAGGATTATTGTGTTTACAGAAGTTACTTTTCCAACCTTATCTGGTGGAGCTTGCTATAATATTTTCAACCTATTTTTATGCAACTAGTCATGGGACTGTAATACCAGTTGGAATTTCTTTTGATATGTTTTAATCATGTCAATCATTCATGAATTGCTGCCTGATTCTGGAGTTTCCTTTTCAGAATTCTTATGTTGGCATGTGTATAGTTACATTTAGCAGAGACGGTGTATACTGCTCTGCTAATCTGAATCCTCCTGCCCTCCTCGGGCCTTTCCTACTAATCAGCAGGAACCAGTACATTGCAGCACCCTCTGTTAACAGCCTGTAAATAAGACTGTGCCCGCTTCTGCAGTCTGAAAATAATCCTTTACTGTGGATACACTGTAACACTTGTGCGTTTTATACCACATTTGTCATCCTAAAGAATCCTGCAGAATCCTTTTAATGCTCATTGCCAGCAGTCTGGCCTCCTTTAGCAAAGATATAAACTGTCTTTCTGCAAGGCTTCTGTCTGGCTTCAAAAGTACAGCAGTGAATATCACTCTGAAAACTTGATTTTCTAAGTTGCAGAGAAAAGAAGCAGCAGTAATTTCTCAAACATAATTCTACTTTTACACCGTGATTACTAGAGTTCTCCCTCCATTTTGTATAGTATATACAACTTGGAAACATGTAATCTTTGACCACAAATAACAAAAATACAACTTTTATGCATTTTGCAAAAAGAAAAAAAGGAGACATTTTGCCAGGAAGTCCTCTAATATATAAGTTTTAAAGATATGGCCATGTATAAATTTGCAATGAATCTGTTTCCAGTAGAAATATCAGATTGGTAGGGCAGACACTTTTGATCTTTCTAGGTCTTCTGAATATTATTTTAGCAAAAAATCTACTCAGTCTGTTGAGATCATTATGTTTCAGGTTTGTCCTTATTTCCTTCCTTTCTTTCTCTCTTTTCCTTTCTTCCTTCTTTCCTTCCTTCCTTTCTTCCTTTCTTCCTTCCTTCCTCTTTCCTTCCTTCCCTCTTTGCCATGTATTGCTATGTATTCATGCCAACCTTGAACTCACTATGGGCCCAGGCTGACCTTGGACTTGTGATCCTCCTGCTTGAACCTCCTGAGAGGTGGAATTAGAGGCATGTGACACTGAACCTGGCCTGTACTTCTTTCAAAACTAACTTTTGCATTTAGTTAAATACCTATGATGTATAATATGGTTCCATATCCCTGATTTATTTGGGGAGGCAAAACTAACATTTTAGAAAGGAATTATAAAATGTGATCAGTCACGGGTTCTCAAAGCCCAGCTCTTGCCTTTCATTTCCTTGTCAAATGGCTGGAGAAGGAGCATGCAGTGATGCCCAGTGGATGTTTGTGCTCGCTCTTTCCTTAATAAGTTCAAGAAGGTTGGAATCACATGAAGTGTCTTTTCTGAACACAATGGTATGAAACTAAAAATAAATACCAGGAGGAAAAATTAAAAAATTCACAAATATGTAGAAATTAAACAATACACTCCTGAACAACCTGTACATCAAAGGAAAAATCAAAGGGAAAAACACAGAGACAAAGGAAAATGAAAACATAAGGCATCAAAACTTAAGTGATGCAGCAAAAATAGTTGTACAGGGCAAGTGTATGGAGAGAAACGCTCCACCGAGAAAGACAAGGGCTGAGTGCACAGCTCAGTGGCAGAGTGCTTGCCATTGTGCTCAATCCCCAGCACCACAACAAAAACACCAAGGAGAAAACAGAAGGAAAGAGATTAATCTCAATCCAGCTTTACACTTGAAGGAATTACAGGATGAAGAACCAATCAAGTACAAAGTTAACAGAAGGAAAAGAGGTAATAAAAATTAGAGCGTAAGTTAGTAAAGATAATACTAACTGGTTATCTTTTTAAAAACATCAATAAAACTGTCAAACTTTAAATGAGATTAACCAAGAAAAAATGACAGAGGACATAGATAAATGAAGTTACCAATGAAAGCAGTTAGATTACAACCAACAGCACCAAAATACAAAGGATCGTAAGACTACTATGAACAATTATATAACAAAAAATTGGTAACTTAGAAGAAATGGATAAATTCCTAGAACATAAAATCAACTAAGACTAAATCATTAAGAAATAGGAAATCTGAGCAGACCAATAATGAGGAGCAATATTGAATCAATATTCAAAAGACTCCTCAAAAAGACAGCTAAGAACTAGATGGCTTCAGCAGTAAATTCTACACAACAGTTAAAGAAAAATTAACACTAACCCTTTTCAAACTATTCCAAAAATTTGAAGAGGAGGGAAGATTTCCAAACTTACTTTACAAGAGCAATATTCTGGTAACACAGTCAAATAAAGATACTGTAAGAAAAGAAAATTGCAAGTCAATATCCTTGAAGAACATAGATGCAAAAATTCTTATACCAGCAAACATTATACCAGCAAACACTTATGATTGTTGAAATTTATCACTGGTAGGCACATCTGATTAAACATACATGAATCAATAACTGGGATACATCACACTAACAGAATGAAGGATGAAAACTCTGCGATCATCTCAGTAGACAAAGAAAAAACATCTGGCACAATTCAACACACTTCCATCATAAAATTCTCAACAAACTGCTTATAGAAGGAATGTATCTTAACATAATGGAGAGTGTAATTGCAAGACCACAGCCCACAGCTAACAGCAAACTTAAAATGAAAGTCTTAAAAAGTTTTCTTGTAGATCAGAAACAAGACAAGAGAGAAATAGAAAATAGCAGTCCTCATATTTGTATAGGACCACAAAAGACCCCAGATAGCCAGAGCAATCCTGAGAAGGTGAACAAAGATGGAGATATCATACTTCCTGATTTGGGGGTATTGTAGAACTATAGTAATCAAAACAGTGCAGTAATAGCATAAAACCAGCCGTGGAATAGAATAGAGAATTGAATGTAAAACCTGAAGCCACAAAATTCCAAGAAGAAAATAGAGAGGAAATAGCTTCTCGATATTGGTCTGGATAATTTTTTCTTTTTTGGATATGGCACCAAAGGTATAGGCAGCACAAGCAAAATGAAACAAATACAGGACTACATCAGACCAAAATGCTTCTGCATAGCAAAGGAAATAATATAATGACAAGATAATCTTTAAAATGAGAGAAATATTTAAAAACCATGTAACTGATAAGTAGTTAATACTGAAAATATCTAAGGAATTCATATAATTCAGTAGTAAAATATTCCACTAACAGTAGGCAAAGGACCAGACATTTTTCCTGAGAAGACATACAGATGGCTGTCAGGTTGACACAAGGTAGCCCATGTCCCTGATATTGTATCCATGCAAGTCAAATCTCACGTGTGTTAGGCTGGGTATTCTAGAAAAGAGAATATCACAAATGCCAGGGAAGATGTGGGAAAAGGGAAGCTTTGTGCAGTGTTAGTAAAATGTAAATCGGTGATGTCGTTATGGAAGATTGTCAGGGTGCTTTTCAGAAAATTTAACTTGGAGCTACCATATGACCCAACAATTCTATTTCTTGGTATAAACCTGGAAGCAATGAGATCAGCTTGGAGATGTTCATAAAAAGGTCAAATTCATAAAAACAGAGTAGAATGGCAGTTGCCAGTTACTGGATGGTTATTGACCAAATTGGAGAATTTTGGTCAAAAGGTCCAAAATTCAGTTATAAGATGGATTAGTGCTGGGAATTTAATGTAGTGCATGGTGATTATTGTTAAAACTATATTCTATACTTGGAATTTGCTGAGGGTAATCTGAAACTTTCACACTACTACCCCCCCAACACATGTGCGTGCACATACACACACAAGAGTAGCTATGGGAGGTGATGGATATGTTAACTTCATTGTGGTAATAATTTGCTAATGTATACTTATACTAAATTGGCCTATTGCACCCTTTAAACATGTAACAGTTTTGTTAAGTATACTTCAGCTCTGGGGGGGAAAGATTCTGTTGCGCATTATTTAGTATACATTTTTTTTTAACTTTTCTTCACGTTTACTGAACTTATCTTAGAAAAAGAAAAGATAAACCCTCTCTTTTATTTGCAATCACCCGTTCAAAATGGGTTAGCTCAGCCGATGGCCTTCAAGTTTCAATTTCTTTTCACAGAATTACAGATCTGAGAGATTCTCTTCCAGCACGCAGAAGGCCAGTAATATGCTTAGTAATTTGTCAGCCTGGTCCTAGGATGTTGCCAGGAGCAGCGTGGGCAGCCTATGCTTTTTCCAGGTCCACAAAGCAGTGAAGACCAAACAAAGCTGCAGGAAGGGGTGGAACAGGTGGCACCACCTGTACTCAGCTGATTCAAGCCCGTGGGATCTGCCACTTCCATGGGAAAATCAGGCAGTGACGCAGAGCATCAGGGAAAGGATTGAAGTGGGTCTGGCTCATGCCTGAAGCCCATCATAAAAAAAGGATTACCATTAAAATTAATGCTACTGGTCCCGGAAACCCAGGATTTACCCAATGGGCTAGAGATATTTCTATGTTATCTGTGCAAATTGGGATATTTTTCAATCATTTACATTTGTGGATACTATGACATAAAGTATTTAAATGTTTATTCTATGCTTGTTATTACCTGTTTAAAATCTTCAGTGTAACAAAAATACAAGTGTTCAGGAGTTCACCTTTGGATTTTCAAAAGGGGCGTACTGTGGATTTCACGGTTTGAGGACAGCCCTCTCCATATGGAGCCCTATAGGAGATTCCTTATAGAATTACACTGGAGGGAAGCCGGCCTCTGGTCTGGTGTGCTCATTCCTTTCCAGCTGCACATCACTCTGACAGCTAATGAGATGTCGACTATGGTTACTTTTCTGTGAGAAAAATGAGTGAATTGAATCCCAAGGACATTTTTGTAACCGTAGGGGATAGGTTAAGAGAAGGCCTATGACATTTCAAATCATGTGTGAGGCATACTAAAACAGAAATAAAATCAGATTTCTACTTTGTGAAACATATCAAGGAATTTACAAATATGAGGGATTTTTTTTTTTGCTGAAACATTTTTGGAGCTAAAATAAGAATTAAAGTTGAAAAAAGCCACAATAAATGATCCATTATAATTGGACACAATCATAAAAATAGTGAAACTAGTATGTACACATTCTTAAACACTGATTTTGAGATATTCCCAATTTATTTTATTCTCCACAATAGAATCAAAAGCGGCCAAAATATATAAAACTTTTAATAGTTGAATTTTGATTTAGAATTTGCCTCAGATAGTTTCTTTTGTGAAATCATCCTCAACTGGAATGTGACTCAGGATTGATATATTTTTTCTTTTAGAACATATTTGCTTAATTTTCCTTGGAATTAGTTTTTAAAGTTTAATCCTTTTGGAACTGTATGCAACGAGAGTGAATTTCATAAATATACCCCAGAAAGGTTCTTTTTCAATGCTGAAGATTTCTGAGACTTGTGTAGAAATAATATCACACTAAATCTTCTTTATATATTCTATATATAGAATTAGTCTTTAATTATTATTAATAAGACAATTAGTCTTTAATATTTATTAATAAGACAATAAATTCAGGATGGATGGAGCAATAGCAAAAATTTTCTATGCACCATTAGTAGGAATAGATGAATGAAAAAATAATTTCTACTTCATATGGTCTCTGTAGTTTCTCTTATTTTTCTAGGTTCTAAAATTTCTCAAGTTAGAAATGAACTTCATTATTTCCTTGTTGTTCAGTTATACTATCATAGACACCTGGCTTCATTCAGTCTCTTAGATGAGTATAATAATTTGAATTATTGCCACTTTAAAAAGCATTTGATTCTGACATTAATTTTTCTCTTACCTTATGTTTATCCTAGAGAAAACCACCTACAATTTCCAACGTATGGAAGCCAAAGCCATTCTTTATAGTAAACATGACTCCTGTTTGAGGGAAGCATCCCCAGCAAATGGAGCTTGTTTTCATGGACACGCTGTCTTACTTCAACCTAACTCTTTCACCATCTGTTCTTCCCATAACAGTGAATGAAAAAGAGAGCATATTTCATGTTTCAGGGTTACATTAGTAAAAAGTAAGATAAAAGTGATTTAAAAGTGTGCATATGTTCTTGGTACAATGCAGTCCGCATCTGTGATGTTTTCTCTCATGGTTCAGACACAAATCAAAAGGAAAGCTGCTCATGCCTGATAGAGTGAAAGTTTTTCATGGAAAACAGGGTTTTAGGATAAGAGGGATCTTTATATGTTTTACAGCTAAAAATGATTTAAAAAAAAACCCTCGATGAGCTGCCAGAATCAAAACAGATAACTGTAACATCTATTGTTGGAACATCTGGCATTTTTCCTGAGTTGGATCGTTGCTGCCACGTCCAGACAAATGCAGAGCACCTGTCTGGAACATGCCGTTGAAGCAGGAGTGAATCTAAGCACTGCTATCAAAGGAAATATCACTGGGTGTAACTGTGGTAGAAGACTGCCTTAGTAATTAGAGGACATCACCAAAGAGTGTGTGAAAATGGCTTCCTGGGTTGTGGAGGTTGGAAAAAAATCTTTGTAAAAATATGCTTGGAGCCCTATAACTCTTACGGCTTTGAGTTAGGACTCTCTCTACTGCCTTTTTCACTTAAGTATCTAGAGGAACAGAAGAAAAGAGCAGGGGTTCTGGGATTGCATCCCTCCTGTTAAGCTTCATAATCTTGTGGCTTTGGGCAAGTGTGTATTTTGTTAAAGCCACATTTACTATAACTAAAGGGATTAATAATACTTTTACGATATTAGCATTTAAGCAGTGCTGTCTGTGGGAAGTTAGTATAGCAACACATAGCAAGGGTAACTGTTTGGTGTTGCGGGTAGTAGCACATGCAAATCATACAGTAAGTTGCTTCTTAATCAGTCATAGTTCACCTCCCTTCCTAAACAGTTTAAGGTGTTGAAGGAGTGAACAGTGGCTCACTTCTTTGAAATCTTATGTAGGATTTCTCTTTATTCAGGCCCTTGTCATTTTCTAAATTCTATTAAAGTTGTTCTATACATTCTATGCATCGTTTATGGCCATCTTGACGTGCATACCTTGAAGGTAGGACTGTATTTCTTGTATCCCTTGGGCATTGCCTCGCAAATGGTAAGTACTCAGTAACTATTAGCATGAATTGTCATCACTGGTTCCTGTTGGATGCATGGTAAGGCCCACCTTTAACCTGAGTAGGTAAAAGTCTCTTCTAAAAGGAGCGACTCTTTCATGAGCAGAATCCCAGAGAGGAGCTGGCGGGTGGCAATTAGTTTCATATTTTAAGAGAAGAAGGGCATTATTCATCTGACTCATATTAAAATTTGCAAACACCAGCACTTGTTTCATTAAATTTTATATTAGCAATTAGGGTTAATCAAGGAGCAGACAATCACAATCACAACAAATCTTCTAAGAAAGAAAAAAAATCAGAGGTTTTAGCAAAATGAACCTTAAATTAATTTTTAGCGTACTTTCTTTGGTGGATGTAAGTTAATCACAATAGAAATGTACTCAGTTTCTCAGCTTTTTCTATAGAGTGTTATCTTTTCAAAGGAAGAAGGGCAGATACTTTGTAGCTCCTACAGTGTGATTTTATTTTACCTGAAGATAATATATGTACTGTGAATAACGGCTGGGAGAACCATCACCCACAGGCTTGCATGTGAGCTAATTGGTCAGGATTCTCCTTTTTCTCTTCCCTTATATATTTTTGGCTTTTCAATCAAAGTGTAAGTGATAAGAAATATTGATCACATGCATTCTAGCATGGAAAATCGGAATATTTGTAATAGAGCACCTTTGTGTTTGGGTGTTTGGTTAGAGATCTGATTTATTTTTTACAGCTGGCAAGATTAATTTCCTTATCTTCTACCATATATTTTATCTCTCACATATTTGTTAATCAGATCGAAAATGTACCCTTTATATAATACAATCTTGGGGAAAAATAGTTTTCACAAGATGATTTTCTAGTAACTATTCTTGTTACCTAATGGAAAGTGATTAATCAAGGACCTTTACATAAGTGCATTCTGAGAGTGTTGAGGGATATAGTACTTGTTTGACTCTCACTGAAATCCTATAAGATAGTGTTTCTTTTGTGCAAATGGGAAAACCAAGACAGAGGAAAAGTGACATTTTGGACAGGTCCCATTGAATGACAGTAGATCAGATCAATTCTTTTGATAACTTTTAAGTGCATTTTAATGTACAAAATCAATCATCAGTATCAAGAACAAAGATATTTGAAGAATTAAGTTATAGCCTTAGTAGTGCAAGTTTATATTCTTTTGGAAAAATGCCATCCTTTATAAGAGGATTTCTCTTAAATTATTCTGTGAAAATAAGTCATAAATATATAGAATGTTTTGATTTTTGATATATATTTTTAAATGATTACATGCTTGCAAAAAATTTGCAACAGTGGTACAGACACTTCTGTACTTACCTAGGTTCACCAATGCTTAAAATTTTGCCATATTTGTTTTATCATATGATCTCTCTCTTTTCTCTTCTTCCCTCAGTATTTATTTTTTTGGAACTTTTAAAGCAGATTGCATATACATAGCCACTGAAGAAGTATCCAAATCAGGAAATTTAACTTTGATAAAATACTTCTTGTTTAATAAGGTAGCCCAGATGTGAGATTTCCCCAGTAATAGCCACTGTAGAATTTGTTGTTTCTTCTGTAATATAAGACCCAGTCCAGGAATTTATTTTGCATTTAGTTATCATATCATTTTAGTCTCCTTTCACTGAATAGTATTTATCTTTGCTATTTCTTTAATGACATTGGCACTTTTGGAAGCCAAAGAGAAGTTATAGACATTTTTTCAGTTTTCTCCTGGTTAGGGTCAGATTATACATCATGTTGGAACACTTCACAAGTAAGACTATCTTCAGAGTATATACCACATCCAGAGTGTGTGATGTTCATCTTTTCTGAGCTGGCTATGTTAATTTTGGTGACCTGGTCAAGACATCATCTCATTTCTGTCCTGTATAATTACTGTTCCTTTTTCACTTTCAGTTGAAAAGAAATGTGTGGGGAGACTCATTAGATCATATATAGTCTATTTCTTACCAAATTTTTCTTCCTAGGTTTGTCATCTGTGACAATTTGCATTCAAACAAACCCTTCCTAGGCTGCGTGCAAAATGTTTATTTTCTAACTCAGCCACCATCTGCACTTTCCAGTTGACACTTGACTGACAGGAAGATTTTTCTCTTCTCCCTGATTAGTCTATTTATCACTATGAACTCAAGGATTCTTACTGTGTTTAGTGGAATAAAATTCATTGATTACTGGCCTTATTTACTTTTGCTTAAAATTTCCCTGTTGGGCCAGTGGGAGATTCTGTCAAGCTCACTTCCATGTATTTTTGACATATTTCTATTATTTTATTTTATTTACTTATTTATTTATTTTTGTACCAGCAGTTGAACTCAGGACCCTGTGCTTGCCAGGCAGGTGCAGTGCCCCTGAGCTATCATCTGGGCCTTTTGCATTTTTTGAGTGCTTAATCTATTTTGTGGCTCTTCACAGTGTTTCTGGCTCACTTATACGTTGCCTGCTCCAACCCCGGAAGTAGTTGTTTCTCTGGGGAGCTGTGCTTCCTTTCAGTAGAGAATGGTATTTAAAAACTAAGACCCACATGCCAAGTGCGTTTATACTACTAGCATGTCCTTGATCCCAGGCACTTTCAGCAGACAAGGCTAAGGAAATAAATTTCCCTCCTCTATCCTGTTGTTCCCCTTTTTCTCCATTTGCCCATGTAGTTTGCTTATTTTCTGGTTTATCCTTGCATTTCTGTTTGTAAAAGATAAAAGATACATGCATTTTTTACTTTTCATATTTTTACATGAAATACAGCATATAACATATACATATACTCTTAATTTCCTCTTGTGTATGCTTTTTAAAAAATAACTACCTGCATCTCCATTTTGCATACATTCTAAGCTTACTGAACTAATCTGTTTGAATTTGTAATATTTTCAATTATAAAGCATTTTTTGTTCGTTTGTTTTTTGGTATTGAGAACAGAACTCAGTATCTCATGCTTACCAGGCAGGCACTGAGCCACTGAGCTATAACCCGGCCCTAACTCTTGTTACAATGAATAATCTTGTGTATAGTTTTTAAGATAACCCCTTATAAGTGGAAAGCTTCTTGATCACAAGGTAAAAATATTCCCTTTTTTAGGTACTGCCAAATTCTCTCTATAGGGATTTCACCAATTTGCATGACCACTCATAAAATATGAGCGTATTTATTTCCTTACACTATTCCAAGAACTGTGTTAGTGAGCTTTGAAATGATTTGTCAGTGTTGTTTTGTTTTGGGCTTAGCTTATTAAGAAGTCAGATATCATATCTTTTCTATATATGTTAGGGCTTTTTGTTTTTTAGCAGGGTTTCACTATGTAGTTCAGGCTGGTTTTAAACACACTATATAGCCCAGACTGGCCTTGAACTCATGGGGATCTTCCTGCCTCAGCCTCTTGAGTGTTTGGATTACAGGTGTGTGCCACCCAGCTGGGCTCATTTTTTAGAGCTATTTTTATATTTGTTGTGAATAGCTGGCCTGTATCTTTGAACTTTTTCACTGTGATTTCTTTTGTTTTATTTAATTTCTCAATTTTTGAATTGAGTACTGAATTTAGTTTTATTCTTTTAAATTATTTAAATTGTTAAAGCTATGCATCAGAGATCTGACTATACAGTATTTTCATCATCTTTTTCCCAGAAATTCTGTATTTTTGTTAAGCCTATTACATGTATTGATGTGGTTAATATGTTTGGATAGATATTGTCATACAGTTATAATGTCTTATGGCATATTTAATATATTTTCATGATTTATCTTCTTTGTTATTTTAAAGTAAACTTTTTATTTTTTATTTTGTAGCATGCAATTTAATAAAGTTGTAAATATACATACAACTTGAACCATGTCTACTCTGCTTAGTTTCCTGCAATGGAAAACATCTTGCAGAGTTGCAGTACAATATCACAACCAGGATATTGCATTTCTACAGTCAAAATACAGAATTTCACCACTGCAAAGGTCCTGCACGTTGCCCTTTAACAGTCATCCCTACTTTTCTTCTGCTGCTGCTTTTGTCTTTAACCTCTAGCAAGCACTTATCTGGTCTGATCCTTCTATCTTTAATTTTGACATCAAAAATGCTACATAAATAGAATTACCCAACCTTTTAGGATTGGCTTTTTTCATTCAGCATAATTCTCTAGCGATTCATCACATTGTCAAATATTTTACCACTACATTTATTTTGTTTTTGAGCAATGTTCCATGGTGTGGGTATATAACGTGTTTAACCAACCACCTTTTGAAAGATATCTGTGTTTTGTTTAGTTTCAGACTATTAAAAGTAAAACTGGGCTCGGGTGGAGCTCAGTGGTACAGCACTGCCAAAGGAAAACAGTGATGTGCTGTAACAGCAGCGAACAGCCATGCCAATGGGTAAAGGGCTTTAATAATAAGTATTTTTTCAAGGAAGACATACAAATGGTCCGTAAAAGCATGAAAAGTGCTCACAATCACGGTTCATCACGTAAGTGCGAATAAAAACCACTGATGTAGCTGCTAAGTAAGCAGAATAACAGTTCCTCCAAAAATTAAAAATAAAATTACCATATGACCCATCAATTCCACTTTTGGTTATGCACCCAAAAAGATTGAAGACAGTCTCAAAGAGATCTGTGTATACATGTTTATAATGATGTGGAAATGCCAGTGAATGTGGAAACAGCCAATGAATTCACCAACAAATGAATGGACAAACAAAATATAGTATGAACAGAGAATGGAATATTATCCAGCCTTAGGAATGAAGAAAATCCTGACACATACTACACCATGAACCTCAAGAATACTATGCCAGGAGAAATATCAGTCACAAAGAGATGAACAATGTACAATTGGATCTACACAAGACACCTAAAATAGTTAATTTGTTGAAATAGAAAGTAGAACGGTGGTTCAGGTTTGCAGGAAAAGGGGATAAGAGTTGTCGTTTATTGGATACGGGGTTCAGTGGTGCAAGATGACGTGGTCTGATGAGGAGTGGGGAATGCAAAGCCACTGAACTGTACATTTAAAAATGGGTAAGGTGGTAAATTCTGCCCTACAAATACTTTTAAAAGAAAGGAAACAAGGACGATCTGGAAGTGGTAGTAGAAGGAAGCTACTCTTGACTTTCATGTACAGATCTTTGCAGGAATATATTCTTCATTTCTCTGGGATAAATGCCCAGGGTTACATGTGGTAAATGCACACTTAGGCTTTTAAGAAGCTGGAAAACATTACCACTCTGGCTAATGGCATAGCCAGGGTAGCTATTCCATTTAACATTCCTGTCAGTATTGTAGCGATGTTTTAGTTTCCTGCATCTTTGCTAACATTTGATGTTTGACTAATTTTTATTTTAGCTCAGCCATATTCTGTTGTGCTATTTCATTGTGGTTTTAATTTGCATCTCCTAGGTTGCCGCTGTGGTTATGGATCTTTTCACTTATTTACATTCTCTGAGTATGTTCAGAGAGAGAGAAAGCTCAAACTAGGGGCTGGCGTATGCTAATCTTAGGCAAAGGCCTTGTCACTGAGATATGTCTCCAGCCATGGAATGAGGTTTTGGGGTACATTTTTTAGTTGTAAGATTTCTGATTTCTGATTGTAGCTGTATGTACTCATGTGTGTGTGTGTTTGTGTATGTATATCTCCAAATGTTTGACATGGGTATTTGATTCATATTTATTTTCATAGATGGCTAATTTGGTGAAAAATTTTATTAGTTGAAGTGTTTGAATATCTATTTTCATGTTTTCTTTCTGCAGAAATTTTATATGAAGTTTAATTTTTTCCTTATTCCTTAGCATTTTATGGGCTGTGGTACTATTTTAAGAACACCCTTTCCTTTCAGTTTGTGAATTACAACTTTTTAGACAGATGACGGTGTGGTGGGAGGGGTAAGCTGAAGCGCAGGATAAACCTCTCCTGGGCTTTGTTTTTCTCATTCTCCTGAATCTCTTAATTTCTTTCCTCCTTTTATTTCACTGCTGTTTCTCTGAGGAGCAAAGAGCAATTCTCAATTTGCTCTCCTCTTACGGAAATGACACTTCCGAAAGGCTGCCACTTTGTAGTTTGCTTACTTTTGAGATCTTTCCCTGTGCCCTGTGCTGAGAATCACCAAACCCTGACTTGTGTTGTTATTTTGACATTTAAGGTACCTTCTCATTCTGAGGATGAGTTGGTCTGTCTCCCCCACTGCTTCCTTCACCCCATACCCAAAAATTCTGCAACTGTAGGTTCACAATAGCTACTGGTGGATTTTAATTTGTTTTACTTATAATTAATTTGAAATTAGCCGGGCATGGTTGCACACACCTGTAATCCCAGCACTTGGGAGGCTGAGGCAGGAGGATCATTGTGGGTTCAAGACTAGCCTTGGCTACAAAGTGAGCTCAAGGCCTGCTTGAACTGCATAGTGAGACCTTATCTCAAAAAGACAAAAAAAAAAAAAAAAGAGAGAGAGAGAGAGAGAGAGAAAGTAATCATAGTTTCACTCCTATTAGTGCTGATGATGTGGGTCACATGTAACTAAACTTGTGCTTCTTAATGACCTTGTTGGTTTTGCAAAGTGAATGTGTGGAACAATTCAGATTCAGAGTCACTTTTCTTACACACAAATATAAAGTATCTCTGCTTCTCCAAAATGTAATAATCTTCACTGAACAAAAGGCATCAGGTAATTCCTAATCAATGTGATATCTGAGCGGAAATTGGGATTATGGTAAAATGCCAATGGTATTATGGTATGGTATTATACCTTACAGGGTAACTTCCTTATAACTGTGGCAGTAAAAATTCTTGGACTTGGGTGATACTATCTTTAAGTAAGTGAACTATAGGGACAGGCATAGAAATCATGTTTCAACACTAGAAAGTACTCCGGATAATTATTGCATCATAAAGAATTCTGCAGTGGAAAGAAAAGCTATAGGTGGTCTAATCTAACCCAATATATCGTTTTACAGATGAGGCTCAGGAAGATGAAATAATTCACCCAATGTTAACCTGAAAGTTACAGTAGGGAAGGGCCAGGAAATAAGTTCTGGTCCTCGGTCTTTAGTGCTTTTTCATTAAATGGCCTCACCTCTGGTTCAGCCTTTGTTGGTTAATATCATCATGACCTTTTGACTGTTAAAGGAAATTAAATCACTAGCTTCAATATAGTAAATGGTAAACGTAGGTGCAAGGCAGACCGGGAGCCTTCTTATGCAGTATTCACTCATTACACTGTGCTCAGCGCTTACATTGGCTGTCTGTCTTCCCCTTCTTCTGCCCTCTCTCTTTTGTCAAATATTTAATGAACACCTGAAATATTTCAGATCAAATAGTGAGGTGGTAGTGTCCTCAACAGAGTTTACACCAAGTACAGTTCATTTTAAAGGAGTGAAAACGGACAGAGTGTGGATGGTGTGCCCTGGTGAGAGTTCATAGGCTTTTTTAAAAACATCAGAATTTACTGCTCAGCTCTTCCTCAGTAGTTTCAAAGCAATGTGAGGCCCTAGTTCGCCAAACCACCCAACTTTTGCCTGCTTGAAAATCTCAGGGCAGTGCACTTACTGCTTCGTTTCCGGCCTATTGACAAGAGGCTTATCCTACAAATTCTTCTTTGGGTGCTCTTGAGATGTGTACCTCACATATGCCAGGGTAGCCTCATGTTGAATTTTCTTTGTGTGTGAAAGGCAGAATGTTCTTTGCCTCGCCAATAGCACTTTCCCACATACACTCAGGAAAAGCTTTTTTCTCCTCTCAACAGGGCTCAAAAGTCTTGACTGGAGTACTTCAGAAATAGGCCTGGTTTATACTTTTATAAAAACAAGCAGAGTCTGGACAACCTCCAGCTTGGAACAGCACGGATGGCCTGAGTTTCCCAGAGGCAAGCAGATGAGTGGTGCTTAGGAGAACACGTGGACGTGGGTCCACGCGCAGTCAGGCCAGTGACTGCTGTGCCCGCTCTGGGGAAAATGAAGGCAGTGTCTTCTGAAAGGGCAGCTTTGGTGTCTACTGGGAGAAAAGGAGGCTGGCATGTGTGAAGCAGGGAGCTACAGTTCAGGAGTCTTTGGTGTTCCAGCCTAGAGCCCTGCAGGGAGAGAAAGTGGGATTCAACACTTGCTTCCTTGATGGAATATACTGATAATCCATGTGTACATTTAGAAAATAGTTACAGCGATAATTAGAAGGGAAAGTCTTGAACCTGGAACTTATGGGTTCTGAGCACGCTATATTTATTGGCATTCTTTAGCATTCCTTAAGAGCAACATTTTTTAAAAAAATGCTTATTAGTACAAGTTTGTATTATGTAATGTTGGCGTTTCTTGCAAGGAGGTGGTACATAACCAAGGACAACCTGTGTACCTCATCTTGCTGTCCCTAGGAGCCACAGGCTTACCCTGTGAAGGTCTTGGTGTGCATGAAATTTGCTCAGCCGGCATGTGTGAGGGCAGAACAGTAGAGCTTGGGTCTTCCCCCCTGCCCTACACTGCAACATCACAAGGGCTGAGAAAGAAAATGTACAGTGGATATATACTTAGGTTCTAGGGACCATAAAGAAGTTCCTGCCTCTCAACTGTGTATCTCTTTAACATTGACTCCTGTTCTCTCCACTCTTTTTCTTTCACAGTACTGTGACTTCAAATCTATAACTATGATTTGGAGTGCCAGCTTTAAGACCAGATAGACTACGAGATAGCTGTGGCATCTTCCTAAAATGTTAACGATGTAGTTTCTGCATCTATTAGAGCTCTTTAAGGGAATATCAGAGGGGTTATGTTAAGTGACATCACGTATATGGGATGCAGTCACTTTTCCATAAATGGCGTATTTTGTTATCATAGCAGGTAATCTCTGTGTAGTACTTAGAATTGTGTGTGGCGTTAGGGAATCAAGCATTGGTAGAATTTTTGACAGTATGAGTTTTAGTGGCTTATGGCGACCTTCAAACTGAGCATAGTTCCTGGAGAAGCCTACGGAGCCCTTCACACATTCTCTCTCATCGCCTGACCGATAGTTTGGGAGCAGGTGAGCAGTGTGGTACCTTCAGAGACAACGCTTCCTGAGGCTTGTCTCCCCGCCCCCTGCCATGATCCTGTGAGTAACTGAAGTTTTAGTTTAGAGAGTAATATTCTAGTGTATAGATCCAGCTTATATGGACAGGACTTCTGAAAGTTCTATTGCAGTTGAATTAGATAAAAATTAACTGTGCTGCCATGTGCCTGGCGTGTCATTCGGAGTTAACTATCAAGATGATAGCTGAGCACGTAGATGCCTTAAACCCTAGTTTTTCCTTTGTTTTTCTAATTAAGAGGAAATGTGAAGAAGGAACACACATAAAATACAGAGCTTTGTTGGAACCCTTTTATTGGGAGTACCATTCAGGTAGTGTCGAAGTTGGGTTTGAATTTTTTTAATTTTTAAAATTTTTATTAGTACATTTTTTTTTCTGTGCATAATGGTTACATTCATTTTGGGAGGTTGGTTACCTGTATGCAACTCATTTTAATTCTTTTTCTCCTCTTTCCCCTCCCATACCTGTGAACCTTGTGGCCTTGGGCAAGCTACTTCCCTTCTTTGACCCTTAGCTTTCCTGCCCGGAGGTTGGGGCACCAATACCACCATTCAAGGGTTTGGAAGAATTGGCGTAAGTCACGTGCATCGCTTTATGTGCTAGGACTTCAGTTAATGTCTGCTGTGCCATTTCTTCCCTGACAGCCCAAGAATTTGCTATGGAGACATCATCTGGTCAAGTGCTTCCTAGTTACAGGTGCCCAGCAGCGCTGGAGCGAGACCTGGTTGGGCCAACATGATTCTAAGGGGTGCGTGCGCGGAAAGGCTGCTTTTATTCGGTGAACTCATTTATTTATTTTTGAAATGGCCTCCCCCCCCCCTCTGGGTTTCAGTATTCGGGATTTCATACGGAAAGATCGGAGTCGGATCACGACAGCCAGTGGGGCGGGAGCCCCCTGACCGACGCGGCCTCCCCGCAGCTCCTGGACGCGGCCGAGCGCCCGGGCTCGCAGCACGACGCGTCCTGCGCCTACCGGCAGCTCTCGGACCGCGGCGCGCTCTGCTACGGCTTCGCGCTCGACCCGGCGCGCCTGGTGGAGGAGCGGCACTTCCACGGCCAGGCCTGCGAGGGCGGCCGCTGCGAGGCGGGCAGGTACTTCCTGGGAGCGCCGCAGGCCGGGAGGGAGCCCTGGTGGGGCTCCCGCGCCGCGCTGCCGCTGACCAAGGCCTCCCCGGAGAGCAGGGACGCCTTCGAGGGCGGCGCGCACCTCGCCTCCGCGCACCGCATCCACGGTAAGGGCTCCGGCACCGGGGAGTGCCCCCCCCCGGGGGATGCTTTGCGATGTAAAAATCAAGCCCACCCCGCTCCCCCAAGAAAAAGAAAACAGTAAAAATCCAGTAGAATTTGCCAGTTCAAAACCAAAGGTCAAATCTACTCCGTGTAAGTGTATTAATTGACAGTGTTTGCTGAATATATTTATGCCAGGCGAGAAAAAATTACAAAGAACAGAAATTAAGTGAAAGCGAATTATTTCCTGTTGATTTTGTAGCATGTATGTGTATGAGCTCTCATGCATCGTTTCTTTCTGAATTCTCCTGCCTCGAAGGTGGACGTGAACAGTTTGTAGGCTACAGGGGTGTTCGCCAATAAGGTCACAATAGGAATTTGGGAGAGGCCAGTCTGTTTTGTGGTCATTCATATGGTAGGTCCCAGCCTCTCCGAGAATTAAGTGCCCCGTCCTCCTGTAACTAGACAGTGCCCATGTAGGTGAGGATGGAGTGATTTGTAGAAATCACCGACATTTTCACTGTGGTATTATCACATCCCTTTATCAGCACACGGAACGTTCATTACTATAAATTCTTTTCTTTGTGCATGTCAAAGTAAACTAGGTAAGGAGTGCCCACTGCCCACTACAGGCTTCCATGGAGGCAGGGCTTTGAAAACCTCCCTATTTCATCAAACGTCAATGACAGGATTGATCTGAAGGCCCTAAAATTACTCATCTTGCCTTTAAGATGTGACATGTGCCTTAGACAGAGCTGTCTCTCTATCCCTAAGGTCACCTGTCAGATGCCACCTAGACACAGATGGCCTTTTTTGAGTAATTTTAACTTGTTTGCATTCTTGCTTTTTACTTTTCTGCTTTTTCTCTGAGTAAACAGCCTGTTTTGAACCAGGGAACATTTTGGTAGTCTGGTGCTGGAAACCCAGGGCAAAGGGCAAGTGCTTGCCAGAAAGGAGTGAAGTGAAAATGCCTGCTTAACCTGTCTGGTCTGGTGGAAAATATTAGAAATAAAATGAGAAGAAGAAAAGGAACGCAATGACTAGTGTGACCCAAGGCTTCTCTGCCGCATTAAGCAGTTTACAGATTTCATACCTACCTGGTTTTCTTCCTTTTATATCAGCTTCAGACTGTTTGGAGAATAATTTGGCTTATGAAATACATTTTGGATGCACTAGTCTTCTGTGTTAGTTCTCTCTCCTTGGTTCAGAGCAGAATGTTATTAAAATTATGAATATTTCTTTATCTTTTACCTTATTTCAGAAGCAATCTAAGGTACTTGAGTTTTTAGAGGATTACTTCTGAGGCTGAGATACCATTATATTTGATAAAGTTTTAGTTATATTTTTCATTAGGACAAGATATATCCACATCTCTGTCCATATATATCTATATATATATGGGTGCACACACAGATATGAATATATTTTTTAACCTTCACTTGTCTAAAAAAAATTGTACCTTTATTCTGACCCTACTTAAGGTTTATTGAGCAATATTAACATTCTCGATGATTTAGAATAGAGAGAGAAATTTAGCCTGTGTAATTATTTTCCTGAAACTTAATTGAAAATATTTTCTAAGCATAAGCCTAACATTACACTGCTCTAAAAGTAGGATAAATCATGTTCTGTGTATCTTCTTTCTATGATTTGCAGCTGGGAAGTTCTAATAAGATGCGGAAGTGAGGAAGCAGGTCTATTCACAATTTACTATTTCACTAATTGGCATACAGAACCCATGAGCAAAGTTTGTCTTCTAAGATATTTGTTGTAAAATTCACCTTCCCATTACTGATTTAAATGTAAATTCCAGTATAGTAAATTGACACCATCATATAGGCCCATATCTGTTTCAAATATTGTACATATAGTAAAAATGAAAAAAAAATAGGTTTCTTTTAATAGGAAAAAACACACTTTTTGCTTTGGTGAATTTTGTGATGACTGACTTTTTTCCTTTTTCTGATTTCTAGGGCGAGGTCACTGGGATGAAGACAGTGTGGTCAGTTCTCCAGACCCTGGGTCAGCCAGTGAATCAGGTGACCGCTACCGCACTGAACAGTATCAGAGTAGCCCACACGAACCTAGCAAAATTGAAACTCTGATAAGAGCGACCCAGCAAATGATTAAAGAAGAAGAGAACAGATTGCAGCTAAGAAAAGCCCCCTCAGACCAACTGGCTTCCATGAATGGAGCAGGGAAAAAACACTCCCTCTGTTTTGCAAACTACCCACAGCCCACACCAACAGGCGAAGTCTGCCACAGCGCTGCTCTGGCCAACGCGTCACCATGTGACCACATCCAGCAGAGGGAGGGAAAGATGCTGAGCCCCCAGGACAATGGCTATGACAATAGTCCCACTGCACTGTCTCGGATAAGTAGTCCCAGTTCGGATCGCATTTCAAAATCCAGTTTGATCCTGGCTAAAGACTATCTGCACTCAGATATGTCTCCTCATCAGACAGCGGGAGACCATGCTGCTGTTTCTCCAAATTGCTTCAGCTCTCACCGGCAATATTTTGATAAGCATGCTTACACATTAACTGGATATGCCCTGGAGCACTTATATGACAGTGAAACCATTAGAAACTATTCCTTGGGCTGTAATGGCTCACACTTCGATGTAACTTCCCATCTGAGGATGCAGCCAGACCCAGCACAAGGACACAAGGGAACATCTGTTATAATAACCAATGGAAGCTGATGTTTTTTTTTTTCCTTTAGAAAAAACTTGGTTCTTCAAGGATCTCTGAAACGTATTTATAGTTTAATGCCCCATTACCAGCATTTAGTGTGCCGCAGATTGTTAGGATAACAATTACTGGGTGTTTGACACGTGTTCCTGTGAAATCAAAGAAAAATTTACACTGACTTTCAGGGTTCTATACAGGGAGCTAACGTGAAGGCATAAATTGACCCTCTAATTATATGGGAGCGAGAGTAGGTATATTTTGAATGGTAAAGTGCTCATGTAAATCAGGCAAACATATACTCCACGTGAAAGGGCTGATGAACGACACTGTATTGTGGTGACCCAGTGAAATCCATACACACAGACCGCTGTTCACAAATGTCTGTGGACACTTTACATGCAGAATTAGAAAACATATGCCATAAATATACAGTACCTTTCCTTTACCACATTAAGGTTCTTAAATGAATTTCCGTTCCCAACATAACTAAGGAAAAGAGGGATGCGTCTTATAGGCTGACTTCTTTGTGATTTTAAGCAAGTCAGCCCATTTGGTTCAGGCATAAATTAGAGAACTGGTTCTGGCTATGACGCAAGAGTGAGTTTCACCTGGTATCCATTATAAGCAATCAGGAAGTGGTGATTTTTCGTCTTACTTTTGAGTTAGACAAGGACTGGGTTAGCACTGATGTAGCAGTATGGGTTTTTCTAAGTAGCAGCACTGAGATGTCGGGAGACACATCAAAAACGCGGTGTGCTCAACTGGGAGGTAGTTTAGTGGGATGGAAAGACCAGAGGCAGTGTGGAATGAAATTACATCTTCAAACAAACAATTTAAGGTTCAGAATAGGCAAACAATATTTTTTGGGCTTGCTAACAAAACCAATGAGATAAAACATTCCAACCAATTCCCCAAGAAAAAAGGTTGACAACTGCAAAAGCGACTGAGGAGAGCGAGTGAAGTGCTGTGTGACAGCGGTAGAAGTGTTTAAAAATATTTCAAAGCACAGATGTGTCAGTGTGTCAGCTTGTAGAAAGCCTCCAGAGAGAATCTAAGATGAAAGCTTAGGCAAATAGACAAGTGTTTGAAAGGGGAGAGGAGTAGGGGCTTCTGACCAAAGGAACAGCCAAATGTTTGTTTTCTTTATCATTTGTAAACAGTGAAACAACAAGCTTGGTGTTACAGCTGTGTAGTACTAAGCAGGTGTCTGGGTTCATTAAGCAGGTGTAGTTACAGTAAACTTTCTCTTAGATCCAGCCAAAATTTAGGTGATAGAAAAGTTTTAAGTGGGGAGGAAAATACTAACATTTCTTTAATTCACAGTTCTCCAGTAATCAAAGTAAAATGACATGAATGATAAAAAGAAATTTCATTGATGAGGGTCCCATTCCTGTAAATCTTTTCCATATTCCAAGAAGGGAATGTACAGAAAGAATTTAACCTAGAATTTTGAAAACAGAACATGACATTGGACCCTTAGGGATTAGTAGAATAATTTCACCATCTAATATGGATATTTGACAGTTCATAGGTTGGGGACAATCTGCGTGATGATAT
This sequence comes from Dinomys branickii, assembly GCA_004027595.1. Classification (NCBI taxonomy): domain Eukaryota; kingdom Metazoa; phylum Chordata; class Mammalia; order Rodentia; family Dinomyidae; genus Dinomys; species Dinomys branickii. The sequence continues at coordinate 27,490 of PVLD010005040.1, read as the reverse complement.
TTTGAGAGGTCAACACCAGGTTGTTTGTACATGAGTGAAGAGGCTATATAAAATTAAATAGCTTTCTTGGGTGTGGGAGAACATTTGCCAGTGTAAATACAAAAAGGTGAAGGTGGGTGAGAAAGGTAGTAGTTATCGGATGTGCTTTCAAAAATGTTCGAAGTACAATAAAAACTAAATTTTATACTGTATAAGAAAAAATATTGAGACATTTTGAGAAAATTATTTGTGAGAAACCCCCAGAAAATTTAAAATGGATTTTTATCAATTTGCATCAAGTAAGGTATGAGGAATGCTACAGATTTTGCAAAATTTTATAGATGGATAAATGTTTCAAAGACAACAGCATGGGGCAAATATGACAGATTGGGAAAGGAAATCTATACCAGCTGGTTGTATTGATGGATATATTCACCAAAATGTGTCAGCAATAGGTATTATTAGAGAAATGGAAGCTTGAAAATCAAGGAAAATGAACTGATAATAAAAAACCCTGTTACTAAGGGGACTTCAGTGACATTTTTTATATGGCAAATCGTTAAATAGTAGAAGGAATAAAATATGAACTCCCAAAGAGAGGGGTTAATCAGGAGGAAGACAGTTTCTTAAAATGGTATGCTCAATATTTTTAATGAAAGACAGAATTAACTAAATTACTTTCTTTTTGGTCCTGGGGATTGAACCCTAGGTCTTCACACCGAGCTACCTCCCTAGGCCTTTTTGTTTTTTGAAACAAGTTCTTACTCAGTTCTCTAGGCTGGACTAGAACTTACCCTTTTGTCTCAGCCTCCCAAGGAGCTGGGATTACAGGCATGTGCTGCACCGCACCTGGCCTAAATTACATTTTGCTTAAAAATTTTGATAGCTTGACCCAGTTTGAAATACATAACCATTTATTTAATGTCCTGAGTGTCAGTAATTTTATTTGATCACACACAATGCATTATAGACTCACAGTGTTACATACCTTACATTTTTTGCAATATGGCATGATTATTGCAAAATGTTCCAAAATAAATTGACATTTTATGACAAGGCAACTTCACACTATTCATGTAGATATATAAACTATATTTATAATTTGAGTTTTCTGTTCAGAAGCATGTTTCCTCATAAAGATGATGTCATCTGTATCTTAAAAACATAGGATGTAACATAAATATGTTCCCAGTCATTTAATCCATTAAAAATTAAACTTAAATTGGCTTTGGGGAGGGGATGAGATAGAGTCTCACTTTGTAGTTGAGGCTGGCCTAGAACTTCCTATGTAGCCCAGGTTGGCTTTGACCTTGTGGTGATCCTCTTGAGTTGATGTGCCACCATGTCTGTCTATATTGGCTTTATTTTTATCTTTAATTTCCATAATTATGCTAAAATGCTAAAAACCATGCCACTGAATGAAATAGATATGCTTTTTTATATCATTTTGAGCATTCATAAAAAGTGCTATATTCAATTATACTGCTACAGTATATAACAGTTTATTAGTCACCAAGCTCATGTTTTTTAGTAATAGTAAAAATATATATGTTTCCCATTTTGCCTATTTTACCCAATTTAAAAATTTGGATGACCAAAAAAATGATTATTTCCCAATATTCCTTGGGAAAATTCTGTTAAAACCATTACTGAGAATATATTGATTTGATAAGTTAGTTTTGGATGCATGATATCATAGTCACTACTGACCAGATACTTAGGTGTGCTTCAACCCCCAAAGTCTTTGGGCATATTACGCTGAAGCTAATGTGCTAGATTTTCTAAACTGTAATTGCCTGATACAAGACAATATGACAGTGCCGATGGGACATTCAAAATGAGACAGGATGTAATAAATGACTCGCCTTCAGTGTTTATCCAGAAAAACTACTTATTATTTACTGATTGTATTTTCACAAGGCTAGCATATTTCCACTGGGCACCGTTCTTAATTCTCTCTGCACCCTGCTGCTACATGCTGCCTCTGGGCAGAGAATCCCACTTAAAATAAGTTTTAATGGGATCTGGTAGAAAAGGATAATATGTCCCATTTTTCTTTCTTTTCTTTTTTAAAATGAAAGATGAGGATCACTTTTAATACAAAATCATTTGGAAAATATGCATAGATATTTTAAAATAAAATGAAAGAGCCCCTCCTCTAAGACCTAGACCAAATAAGTTTAATAGAAGATAATCTGGCTCAAGAGACATTCTGAATGCAGATTAGATACTTTACAGTTCTCTCTGTCTCTTTCAAGAACAGGGCATTATTAAGAAATTTAGTGCAATCTGTTAGTACTAGTAGTACTTGGGAGTGACAGAGTGAATGCTGATATTTAGAAAACTGAGACTCCATTTGAGAGTCACTCGCCTTGTCTGGTGGAACAGCTTACGCGCTAACACAGTCCTGATTGTAAAAGTTTGGATGCCCAGATTTGGTTCCCTAGTTCACTTAAATCATAGATGTAGACACACATCCTCAGTTCACGGTGACTTAATAAAGAATGTAACTCCTACATTCCTCCAAATAAATGATTCACTTTCATGTCAATGTCATTTTTGTGAATAGGGATGTAAGTCTAAGCAAAAAGCCAAATCCATGGGCTAGTTCTTACTGTGAGACAAACTGGATAGAGCATCATTCTAAGTTTTAAGTGAATTACAGAACACCTATGGACACATGCAAAAGATATACATAGAAATGTTCTTGAGGAGAATTTTTGTGTGGTGCCCATTTCTTGTGCACAAAGATTGTACGGGTAGTGCTTGAAGGTGAGATTGTACTCATTTCCAAATAGGCGTTTGTTCAGAGTTCCTTCTCTAAGGTTGTTTGCAGAAAGGATACACATACAGCCCCTCCCAGGTATGGTTTTGTTTCACCTTAGGGATTTTAAAAAATGTGCCATATCCAATTTTATATGTAAACCATCCACACAAGAAATGCTACTTGATACTTTTGAACCAAACATTTGTAGTTTTATTTATTGCAATTTTGCTGCACGGGAATTTGCTTTTGTAACCCTAGATGGGAGCAGTTTGTCTTAATTTGCTGATCTGGGACACATTTAATCACAGTTAAATTTACACCTAACAATCCTCACATCATTTCAAAAGAAATTAAATTGGCCTGGAAAAATTTTTTAGAAGTACTGTAACTTTTTTTCATTTTTCCCAAAGGGAGCTATTTCAAAAATTAAACAGATGAGTAGGCACTTCAAAAAGGGAGAAAATATTTTATGTTTGCTTTTTGACTGAAATGCTATAAAAAGGATTATATTTGTGAGAGAAGATACTGATTGTCAATATTCCAAATACCATCTTGCAATGTATAGTTTTTAGTGATATTGTAGAATAAAGCTGTCATTGGAACTTTTACTTTGGAATGTAAAGTAGAAAATATTAGCTATGTCAATGATATCTTGCAAAGTGTTCCCATTTATAATTATTTATATTGTAAATAGCTTTCTGAAGTAAATTTGAAGTTAATGTGCATAAAATGTATTTATTATGTGAGGAATTTTTTTGGTTTAAAATATAGTTACCATTATGCAGTTTGAGTCTGAATTATTCATTTAAAGAAAAGTCTCTATAGGAAGAAACAGATCATCAGCTAGAAGATTAGTGCTGTGAAGAAACAAGGTCTGTTTTAGCTTTAGATTCTGTTGGAATGGGTACCCCATCATACACACACACACACACACACACACGCATGCGCAAGGTACCTAAGAATAAAGGGTGACTTGCTGCACAGTAATTATTGAGCAATGAGTCTGATTTTTCTTTTTAGGCTGGAGGACAGATTTTCAGTGTCTCCTCAGGACAATTTAAATAGCCTGCCCCTTTTTCCACTTTACTGGGTAAACATTCGAAGGCACAGATTACATTTTTAATGTCTGAGAGAAAAGAAAATTGTAATATATCGTAAGTTTGCTGGTATTCAAGAGCACATGAAATGTTCTGAATAATTTTTGTTCTGGCACCTTAAGGAAGTTTTAAAATTCAAAATTAGGAGCGAAAGTCAAAGAAAAACTATTTCTGATAGTTATTTCTTCAGCATTTTCATATTGCCCCTTTATGCTTTTCTGTTTTCTCTGGAAATTGCCAGTGGCCCATTCAGCAAGCCCACACAGTGTCTTTCCAATTCAGTGGAAACAGTGCTTGCATTTCAGGAAACTTTTGAACAAAGCCAAAACAAATATTAGAATTTCACTGTTACTATCACAGCACTTATGAGATATTTCCCAACATGACTCTTTAAAACACTTGTTTTTGTGCCTTTGTCCCAGTTTTTATTTTTATTAGTGCTTTTGTTCTTCAGAATAAAATTATTTTCCCCTACTTTATTTTTTCAAAACAACTACTTGGAATCCACAATTTATTGAACACTGTGAGCCTTGACTACTACAGTGGGGCCTCAGTTCACAAACCTAATTTGTTCTACCCTTCCGGGGAAGTGAGTGTGCTTGTGTTTGTCATATGATGCGGCGTTTGCGACTGGAAGTGAAATCCTGCCGAACGCAGAAGTGTTCGTGAACCGAGGCATTACTATATGACAAATAACTGCGATAATTATTTGTTTTAGTTCAGTTTTTTGGAGGTTTCAGTCCAACGGGGTCAGTGGTTGATGCCCTTGCTTTTGGGCCTCTGGTGAGGCAGAACATCATGGTGGGGAGTGGCTGGGAAGTGACGGAGAGAAAGGAGGACGCTGAGTTCCACTGTCTGTGGCCGTGCTCAGTGACTGGAAGACTTCCCATCAGCCCCCGCCTCTTAGTAAGTGACATCACCTCCCAATAGCTCCAAGCTGAGGACTAGGACCCCTTTAACATGGTGGCCTTCGGGGTCATTCAAAATCCAAGCCGTAGCAAATATCTGTTAGGTATTCTGAATGGGATAGGGACTAAGGCTCTCATTGCAAAGTGTGCTGCGAAAGCACAGATAGCGGGTCTTTGATTTTCCTTACATGCTTTGAAAACAATCATAAAGGGAAACCTATTGAACCGTCATGAGCTGCACTAAACTCAGAGCCTCCTAGAAGTCTGAGGAGGGAGACTCACCTCTTATCATAAAGGGAGGTTACAGTACTGCCTGTTTCGTGATTGAGGGGACGCAGAGAGATGCAGTGATTTAGTCACAGAGTTACTAAATGAGGGTGATGAAATTTGAACCCAGGTAGATCTGCTATAAAACTTTGTACTGCTTCATTCTGCTTTCCTTGAATGATGATGACGGTGATGATGACATGAAAGAAAGCGTTGTCCATCGGGTGGTCATAAAAAAGTAGATCACCTGATCCGTTCAAATGGTGGACCCAGTAACATCACATACGGTTTTTGCACTGCTGTTTCTTCTTCTCCGTAATTACTCTGACTCATGAGCAACCTGAGGAGAAAAGGAGCCAAGCCTGATGATCCCTCACACACATTCACCTTTTTGCTAAATGACTCTTCTGCTATTTCTTTTACAAAAACATGGTACCAAGAAAAGTCGAGAGTACAGTAAGCTTAGAGGCAAATTATTTTTATTGTTATTATTTTTGTCTTCTTTTTTGAGGCAGAGTCTCACTACATAGTTCAGGCTGGGCTTGAGCTCACTTTGTAGCCCAGGCTCATCTTGAACTTGCAACGATCCTCCTGCTTCAGCCTCCCGAGTGCTGGGAATATAGGTGTGCACCACCACGCCAGGCTCCAAGGCAAATTATTATTTTGGGTTCTGTATTACATTTTAATTTTTTAGCAGTGTTTTCAGTTAACAGAATATAAATAACTTAAACAAGCAATTAGAAATTATACATATTGTCACCCAAAATTTTCAGCTTATGAGCCCAAACAGAAGTATTACTTTCTCGTAATAGTCATTAAAAATTCTGTTCTGTTCCCTGGAGGACTCTCCTTCCTCTTTGGATAAAAACCAGCCAGAGTTCACTCAGGCAAGAACCAAGCTGTAATGGCAATAACTGCTTTAAGGGCTTGGTTTTAATGTGTCTCTGCAGACACATTGTGAGTTTTCTTTATTTAAGGGACTGGCCGCAAATAATACATTATGTGTTTCCTTCATTTGAAGGGAAACTGCCTGCAAGTTATCTGAGAAGAAGGCTGCCCTTCAGGACACCGAGGATTTCTCTAAGTTGTTTTGAAGCATTGATGTGCATGTCCTGAGATCAGTCTGTGTTTGGCTGGCTTGCTGATCATGCGACCCACAGCTCCTAGGAACCGAGGCAGCCTTCCAGGCCTATCCAGCTATCCATAGCCACTGGCCTCTGCCTTACAGTGTCAGGAATGACCCTCTGGGGTGCTTCTTGGCATGGTGTATGTGTTGTATTCACCAGTGGGATTAGATACAGGATGGGAGAAATGTAAAACAGCCCCTGCTTCAGGAGTTTTAAAATAATCCCTACTTTCTTTGGCTTTCCCAGGTCAAGCTCCTGTGTGGGGAGTAATTCCATATGGGACTCTCACTTGAATGCCGTCTAAGTGAACCTTAAAGGGAATCTTGGCGGTATCTTGCAAGCCATAAGGAAACCATTCTCTGTTTCTGGTGAGGATTTTCTGATAGCTTTGGTTGGTATATATCTTAAAAAAAAAACCCTAGAGTCTTTTATGGATAAGGTCTCCATGGTTCACATGGGAATGGGTAATTGGGCTCTAATGTGAGAAGAAATCATCCAGACAGTAATTGAAGCTCATTATTCGGTACATTTCAACATTTCTAATTTCCAATTTGAGCTCTGTGTTAGGCGCCCCATTAGTTAGGCTAGACAGAGCCTGTCTGTGGTGCTGTGCTAAACTTATTTTTTAATTTAAAAGGTCAGAGGGACATTTTTAATGCACATTTGCAATTCTGTTAAATAATTAGAGATTGTTGATTGCTAAGAAAATTTTTTTTAGGGTGGGGAGGAAAAGAGGTTTAACTTGGCAGGTTTCCCCGCTTATGTACACTTACCAGTCAGAGCTTTTCCTTGCATAAATACGTGCGTCTGCTAATAAGTAACCACGCCAGTTTTCCTACATAAAATGAAAATATGTAAAAGGTATCTTTTATTGTAAGAAACAGAATGTCTTATTTTTGAAACTGGTTTTCCTTTCCTGAGTGCTGTCACTGTACCCAGTAATGTCTCCCAAAGTTAGTAAGATGGTTTAAGAATTCTGTCACTCTTACATACCTTCTGTACTGGTTTATGGCCAGGTTTTCTTCTTTAGATGTTTTATGTTACATTGCATTGATCCAAAGTTTTACCTTTTCCCTGAGCTCCCTCAATCTGCAGAAATCATTTTACTTCAGAGACCATCTCTAAATGGTAAGAATATATACCTATGCAGTGGTACCCTGGCTCACAAACACTTAAGTTCTCGAACAATTCGTTCTCAAACAAAAGCATTAGGCAGAATTGTGCTTCTTTTTAACTCCGCATCAGGTGTCAAACACAAATATGGCCATCTTTCTGCCCAATAATAAAACAAATTTTAAGTTTGTGAACCGAGACACCACTGTATATGGTTTTATATATGTACATGTGGTTTTTATATATGGTATATCTGATACATATTATCATTCAACTCTCATACCTACCAAAATGAACAATAACTTGTCATCTAATACAAGGCACCTTTTTTTTTTTTTGTGGTACCAGGGATCAAACTCAGGACTTTGCACTTATGCCACTGAGCTATACCCCCAGCCCCACAAGGCACCTTTTTAAAGAATAGGGTTGAGATTAGGTATGGAACTTTCACCTTATGGATGAAGGTCCCTGTGCCTTTCTGCTCATTCCCAGTCTTCAACTCTTCCACAGCGCTCTTCACTCTGGCTCTTGTTTTTGACTCCTCTCAGTTCCTCCTCAGATTTTTAAGTATGGCAGTGTTCCGACGGCCCCTCCTTTCACACATGCACACACCCCTCTCACACATGCACACACTCTCCCAGAGGAGCCCAGTCAGGCTACCGGAGCCTCATTGCTGCTGAGCTCCTCTTGATTCCCTTTCACAGTAGTTGTTTTAAATCTTAAGAGCAACATGACTCCCACACTGCGTTGAGGGTTGTGTGCTTTATAGTCTTTGCTTTCCTGAAATAATTCAGTGTCTCTTTCCAGCATTTCAAATTAACTGTATCTTCTGCCTTCCCTTCTGACTGTTTGTCTCATGGAAGATGACTCTCTACTCCAAGAGTCCCTTCTTGCTCTGTGACACTGATCGATTGAGACCATTAATGCTTCTCTCTTTTACTTTCTTCACCAGCTCCTTTGTTTCTGCTACTGGACATTCGTCAGTCTCTCAATTTCAAAAAGAAATCAAGAAATACGAAATTCCAAGTAGTCCTCTGGCAGGTATCAATCTCTCTATTACTAACAAAGCTTTTTATCTTTCATCAATGCATGACACTCCCTATTTCTCTTTTACTTATTCTTTCTAACTTCCAAGGTGCAATTTTCTAAAATGTTCCTTTTATCATGCTGTTGCCTTATGCCCAAGCATTATGAACTCCTCACTGTCTTTAACCCTTTTGACATTTAAGTGGTCCTGCAATCTTGTTTTTACCCTAAGTAATTAAGTAATTTCCCACTACTCTCTTAGTAAATTGGTCTACACCCAACACCCACACACATTCATTGTTGCCTTACATTGTTGCCTCAGGCAGGCAGAACGATCAGTGTGTACATGGTCAGATACTGAGTCAGACTGAGATTTGCGTCTTAGCCCTGAGACTGAGTAGTGATATGACTGGGGACTCTGGTTTGGTTCTTTCCTTGTGTAGAATGGGGATACCCGGGAATCCTACCTTAAAGAGCTATTGTGGGTCTCCAGTGGGCCAACACTTACAGAGCTCTCAGCATACAGCAAGTACCAGTAGACACTGATTTTGAGTGTTGCTGGCCTCCAAGAATATGGTCTGTCAGTTTCCTATGTCTCCTTCACTGTCATTCTGTCAGCTCTCAACTAACACTCAACAATGCTGCCAACATTCATCCAACCCCAGGCACTGCAGACAAAAAAACCCCTTTGTAGCCTCTGACTCTGGAGGCTCAGTGTTGGAGGCAGCATTGAAGGAGAACTCAGGTGCTCTCGCCTCTCCCTTCCCCACCTACATGCTGTCCTAGCTTTGGTTCCTGCCTCCTGTGGGCCCCCTGTTACTGGCTTCTTCCTGTTACTGCCTTGGGACTCCCATTTCCCCTCTGAAATCCAGATGTTCTTGCCACCTTGGCAGCAGCTCCTTCGTAATCACCAGGGTATTTGAGCTCTTTCTTGAGCAGTAAAGACTCAATGCAAAGACTGTTCCCTGTGCACATTGTACTTGCAGTTTCAGTTCTGAAGACAGTCCCTGATAGCAACATGATAGGTTTGTGCTGCTCCTGTATGCCAGGCACTGTTCTTGAGCTGGTTAATGACCTTTATCTGCTTTTCTTTTTGTGGTACCAGGAATCAAACTCAGGGCCTTGTGAATGCCAGGCAGGCATTGTCCTGCTGAGCTACACCCCTGGTTCTATCTTTTTTATAGTGAGGAACACACAGTTCCTGGCATACAGTGAATATGGACATCTCTGTGTTCCACCATTCTCCCCTCTCAAATCCATATTTTCTCTAATTTGACCCTACATCTTAGTATTTATAATGCATATTCTCTGTTTCTCTTAAGTTGTGTTGCATGACACTGGTCCATTTTAGGAAACATTTTTTCCCCCTCAAATCTTGCCATCATTTCATTAGATAGTACCACAAATTTAAATAGCTTTCTTTCTCCCTCAAAGAAATTTCCTTCAGATTTTCTTCCTCCTGTTCTATGTATCTTCCCCACTGTTGACAGGATCTCCTTCAAGAATTTATGACATTCATCTGTTTAAAAAGCCCTTTTGGGTCCTAGTTGCAGCTGACTGAAATTTAAAGCCCGTAGCTTGTCATACAAGGAGCTTCACAACTGAGCCCCAAACTTCCTCCCGCACACTGTCTCCACCATCTGCCTGGATGTGCTAGCTTTCTGTCCTGAGCTTTCGCTCCTCCTGGAATGGGAGGCGGCTCTCTGTCCTGGGCCTCAGGTGCAGGCTCTGCTGGAAATACTCCCCAGCCCTTCTCTGTGGGGAAAATTCCTCACCACCCTTCAGTGCACAGAGTTCTCACCTAGTGCCAGAAGCTGAATCTGCTTCTCTTCGGGAACGTTTCACAGCTCCTTTCTGGGGACTCACAATACATTGTCCACATTTCTGTTATAATATCTATCAAATGTGCTATGAATTGTAGGGTTTAAAAAAATTATAGCAACAAGAGGTTAGTTTAAAGCTGATGTTGTACACAACCATGTACTGTAATAAACAGAATATGTACAATTTGGCAACTTGTTTTTTCTTTCAAAAATATAACATGGACATGATTTTATATGAATTCATACATCTCTCCATTCTCTTTATAATGTTTTACATTTATAGATATACTACAATTTACTTGCCTATCATCTTCTTGATAGACATCTAATACTTTCTAATTTCTATTATTTTGTATTACATACATATATGTATGAATGTCTTTACAAATGGGTCTGTTTGCTTCTATGACTGAATTTTAATAGGATAGATTCTTTGAAATTAAATTGCTGTATCAAAGAGTCTCTTCCATTTTGATAAGTACTACCAAATTGTCCTCCTAAAACATTTAAAAAGTGAATACTCCAGATCTATGTTGATGACAGTTCGTCATTTTAAAAATTTTCATGAAAATAAAAAATAAATAAAAAAGTGAATACTCCCCCAAACTATATGTGAATCTATATCTCATCCTCAAAACATAGTTTCATAGGCTGAGTCATAGAGGCTTTTTATATTTCCTAACATTATTCTTAGGTATTGGATAATTCTGTGTATTGTTAACATGTGGGTCTTTTCCTATAATTTTTTAAACTTGAAATTAATAATATGTAGTATATTTGATTTTTGGATTTTTATCTTATGTTGATATCTTTTGTTAAATTCTTGTCATCTCTAGTAGTTTCTATTTCATTCCTTTGGATTTTCCATATAGACAAGTACATTTTTTTCCAGCACTTAAACTTACTTCTTTTCAAATTTCTTGTCTAATAAATTTAGAAGTCATTAATGGATACTTAAATTTATCAAATGCCTTTTTGACATTCAAAACAATAGCATATTTCTTTCCTAATTTTCTAATTTGAAATCCCTTTGCCTAATGTTGGAACATCTTTGCTTTCTGGCCAAACTTGCCTCAAGTAATTCTTATATATGCTTGTTTCATTAACCTAATGCTTAACTTCAGATCGTTTCCTCTATATTTGGAGTTTAATTCATTTTCCTGTCTTGTTTACAGTGGGCATCTGATAGGAGCTACAACCTTATGTCTGTATTGTGTTCTGAAGACCAGGATTCAAACTCCAATTCTCATTCATACAGACAGTGTAGACAAGGCACATAACATTATGTCACTTGATTCATTTGTAAAACGTGGTGTGCCTTCTCAGAGGGCCCCTTTAAGATCAAATGGGATAATGTATATGAAGTATCAATTATAATGTTCAGAACATGGAAGCTGTTTGAGGATAGCTCCTTTCTTTTCTCTTTTAAATAGAAAAATAATCTAAATTTTCTGTCATGGCAACGTTATTAGAACAATCCAAATAAACAAATAAGTCTATAGGTCATTCTGAACTGCCACATTCTCCCTACAAAATAAACGCCAGCCTTCATTTGCTCATTCCCATCAAATAAACATTTGTTAGGCTGTTCTTAATTAAAACTTCAGGAAAACTTAATAAAGTATAAATGCCAGGGGTAGTCAGAAAGAAATTTACATTAAAATTGTATGTCCTTGTGTTATGTTTCCTACTTTTGTCACACACACACGCACACAGATGGAAACACATACACACAGCTGGCTTGGTTTTTTGATATAGTTTTTAAAAGACCATTCCTGTATGTTCTGGAAGGATAGAGTTAATACTGATTTGTTCTCTCCAGTTTAGCAGTAAGCTTGAGAATTTTATGAGAGTGGTCTAACTGGGAGGTTTTCTTTTGAACAGAGAGAAAAAATTTGAAGTATTTAAAACTCAAGCCTTCTACTAAATTTAAATAGTAATTATTTTGTATACAGGAGAGAAAATTCTATTACCTATGTATGAAGCTGAGTTAATGTCTGAGTAAAACCCTCTGGTGTCATCTCACTGAATGGTTTCAAATAGGAATACAAAGCCCAGATGAAACTAAGATGAGAGAGTAGAAATTGTGACAGGGCTATTTTTGAAATGATGCTCTTAGGAAAAGCTGCTGATTGAAATCAATACCTCAAGACCCGGAATTTGAAAAGACCATTTCTGAGACCTGAGAGGGTCACTGAATAGAAGTGTCAGTTGATGGTATTCAGACCGTGCGATTGCTTTCGCCAAGGTGCCTCTGTGTTTACTTAAGTGACTTGCGGTAGCTGGTGGCTGAGCATACATTGAGAAAGTCTCCCTGGACTCAGGCTCAGGGGAGGAGGGGACTAGAGGGGACATGGGCTGTGGTTTAAATGAGTAAACCCAAATGTGGCATATTGGAGGAAATGAATTGAACTGCATTTTCTATTTCATTTCTTTCATGGGAAAGAAACAATCTGTGAAGGGGGTCGGGGAGATTGTAAGCCTTTTAAATATCAGAAAAATTAGTGTACTCTGAACTTTTTAATATTCATTTCAGACCAAGTCCTATTTAATACATTATAATGGATTAGAAAAAGTTTATTTGCACAGATCTCTGCTAACATTCCCAGTTTCTTCCAAGGCACATGGAGTCATTTTCTTTGCATTAAGTGTGAGATTCTGCTTTGGGTGATGTCCTGGGGTGTAGGGCAACAGAGAGGCTACTCATGTAATTTCAGGCTACATTGAAGTCTCTAGACTACTTAATGACGCTGAGTGGGATTTGAGACTATTTGGTGGGGGGAAATGTAGCTTTTAATGAAGCTGTTAGCCTTTTGAGTTTTTATGACATTAGATTTAAAAATTTGCACTGCAGGGAAATTTGATTTGTCTCTTTTTGCCTGTCTAAATGAACAAATCACATTTCAGTCTCCTTATCATATGTGGTGCATCTGAATTACAAATTTTGTGCTATATATTCGGGGTTGTTCATGTAAATGAAATTAAGTCTGTAGTCCAAGTATTGTGAACCCAGCCCTTCACTGGGTTCCATCAACTCAAGTTATTGTAAACTCATGTCCAGATCACAGGCATAGGTGACCATGTACATACACAGGAAGTGACAATCCCATTCTCTAATCCCACAGTGCACGTGTCACAGGCTGCAGGTGAACACATGTTTCTCAGAATCCTAAATTTCTCCAAACTGGCTGTGAATTTAGCTTTGAAAAACTGACTTTAAAATGCCAGAGCAGTTTGGAAAGCAAAGCCACCCCAACAATGGACACAGTCATGCAAAACCTTATTTTAAAAGTGACTTTGTTGTCCCTGCCATTACCCTAGGAAACTCTTCTGGTAGGAAAACTGTGAATACAGTGATAGGGTGTGAAGTAAGGCAGGACTGAGGGGTCAGAAATGTTACAGCATCTGTGTAACTGAGTAACAAAGGTGAAGGTAACATTATGTTGGACAGCATCCAGAGCTAATTTCCTTCTATGTTTTCTATAATTCTGTATTTCCTCAATTGTTTTTGTATTAACAGAAGTGAAGATAACTTTATATTATACAGCATTCAGTGCAAATCCCCTACTATCTTCTCTTTAATGTTTTTGTGTTAACTAATGTGAAGATAATATTATGTAATACAACATCCAGTGCTAATTCCCTTCTATTTACTGTATAATTTTGGCATATGCCTCCATTTTTTTGTCTTTAAAATAAAAAGAAAAAAAGAAATGTTAGAGCAAAGCAATCAGCAATGCATTGTCCAATTACACCTGTGTACCAGCACCCAAACCTGTGTTTGGACATTTTTTTACATCATGAGGTGATTACAGCAATGAAGACTAGGCTTACAATTGGAGCAGTATAAATTTACCTGCTAGGTATTTTTAGCTTATCCACAGGAATGCAAAAGAGAAATTCATGGGATAGGCTGGACACCTAACTGGGGAAATTTGCTGCTACTTCTGCTTTTGGGGGTGTTGGAATCTAAAAGCTTATTAAGTCACATGGCCTCAGTGTGACCTTGAGACCAGGATCTACTAATTTTACTATTACACTGAACAGAGTATGTGCACTCTTTAAAGTGTCAGAATTCTCAACCATAAAATGGGGAAAGAAGAATCTCTGCTTTGAAGAATCAATAGAGGATTATAAAAGCAATGCCCTGAAAATTTGGAAGTATAGAATCTAGGATGTAATTAGTTCCTTACTTGAAAAATGTTGATTATTATAATGAATATTACCTGGTAATTATTATTTTGAGATTGCTCTTTGATTGAGTTCTATAATTTCTGTTTCTATGTTTTCACTGAAGTCAGAATTAATATTTGTGGATATTTTAAATTCTGGAGTTTTAAAGGAGGTTACATCCAATCAGAAGGACTCTTTGTAAAAAGGAGAAAAAAGTTGGAATATATGTGATAGCTTTATTTTTATTGCAGTTCTTTAGTGGAATTCCAATATTATTCAGCATGTTTTATGTTTACAGAATTATTTAGGGTATAATCAAGAATACCATAATACTGTCTTCATAAATGGGTACTGTTTTAAAAACTGGCCATAATTAGCAGAAAGATATTCATAGTGTAGTTCTGAAATTATTATGACTGCAATATAAATTCCACGAGGTGCAGAAGACTCAGAGAAAGAAGGCTACAGATTTATTGTAGCATGCTGCATTTGCAATATGGATTGTACTTATCTTTTTATTTGCCACAGACAATGTAAATTAGGAAGATCTGAAGGATTCAAATAATTTAGCATCTGTAGCTCACTATAAGATATGCTATTCTGATGGTCAGAGAGGAAACAAAAAATGTACTGTTTTCCAACTCTACTGATATAATTTGGCTTGGGGTCCCAGAAGTAGACTCCTACCAATATTAGATGGACCAGAAGTGATTCTGAAGGAAAAATGAAGAAATGGCATCAGATCACATCATGACTTCTTCCTCTTCTCAATATGTGAGGGTTCTAAAGGACTGTCCTTCTTTATTTCAGGTGTCACTAGGGAATAAAACTCTTTAGGAGAGTGAAGTGTGATGTAATTTTTTCTTTAACCCATTTTCTGCCTTTATGTAACTCATGCCTCTCTTGCTGAAATCATAGTTTTAATAAAGGTAAATGAGCAATTAGGTTTATACGAATATTGGAGGTTTGGTTGGGGTCCTTAACCACGCTTAATGTTTTGCATCTGTGAAGAACTGCACTGTGTTGTGAGCATGGTGTTCATCATGCCCCTGGCAATGCCCACACAGAACACAGCCTATAGCAAGCCTGGAAACACGGCATGTGTCATCATGTTTGTGCTTCTCCCTGACCGTGTTAGTCTCATTGGACAGGTAGGAAAACAGGTTTGGAGAATTTTGAGCTACTTATCCTAGGTTACTGGGGTCAGTAGTCACACTTAAACCTAGATTGCATAGAAGCTGTGAGCCCAAGGCCAACTATAAGCCACAAAACTGCCATGATGACAATACCAACATTGGGAAGGTGAGTGGCCTGGTCAGAGACCTTCCAGGGGTGGAATGATGGCGGGTGAGATATCAGGGAGAGCGCCTCTCTCATTTTAGAACTTAATGCTGCAGCAAGAAGCACTTAGCTTTCAGGAGTGATGGTGAGGAAGGCCCAAGGAGAATGTTGCCTTCCCCTTTGCCTGAGTGGCTAGGTACATGCACAAAAGGCCCTTCAAATTTTCTCATTACACAAGAACTGGAAAGTTTGAGTCAAAGCTGCGGACTCTCTAAGGCCTGAGGGATCACCTTGGTGTTTGTCTACTCTGCGGACTGATTGAGGCATTTCCCCCACTCTCTGATCATCCCAATGGGGACAAGAGTCCCCTTCTTGTTGTACCCATTTAGCAACAAACAACAGCTGGGTAGTGTTGATCCAATTATAGCTTCTAATTTGCAAGTGGCTCTAAGCAAGCCTGAGGAATCCCATGACGTTCTCTTAGCTGTGCATGTTGAGCTCAGAAAATGTAAACACGACATCCCTCTGGCCTCCCAGGTTACCATGAGAGCCTCGGCTTAATGCGGAACTGATTTCTTTCTTTGAGCAATAATAGCAAAGCAAGCACTTCAAAAAGACCAATCCATCTCCTCTCTATACAACGTTAATACTCTTCAGTGTACAAAAAGAAAGAGAACAAGCGTCTCACCCTTTGCATGGCAAACACCAACTGAGAAAAGTAAAAAGAACCAAGAACATTTGAATATCCTCCTTTGCAATCCAACCATTACCCATTTATCCCATACTGCAAGAAAGCGCATTGTCTCTGTGCCTTGCCTGTAAGCTGGAGCCTTGACTACACTTGAGGCTGGGGGCAGTTACAGTGTCCCACACGGGAAAGCCTCCTAGCCCTTGTCAGGAGGCCACCTGCTTCTGGGCATTGGGCCTGATCCTGGATTTAAATGCCAACTTGCTCTAGTGGAACCAGGCCTGAATATTTGGGAGACCCTTTTCAAGGTGCATTTGAACACAAGCTGATGAAACTCCTGTCGTCCTGTCAGCCCAAGGCCCTCTTTGTTTCAGGTGTGAGTGATTATTTGGGGCACACAGTCACCTTCAGAGGATGGGGGCTTGGGTGAGGAGAGGAGCCAGAGAGAATTAGTAAACAGCTCCCCTAGTTTTGTGGTCCTTTTTCTGCTTTTACAGGTGCCAAGAGGGTCAGGGACAAATTCTTTTGTCTGGTTTGTTGTCCCAGCAAGGTGACGAGTTGCGTTCCATTCAGAAGGCCCTTGCAGGTCCTCTAGGGAGGGAGAGAAAGGAACTCACATTGCATTGTTCTGGATAAACATATTTGAGATAAATTATAGATTTGGGGAGAAACAGTGTTGGCATGTTATGCTAATTTCACCCTAGAATCCTTTTTTGTTGTTTTTTGCTTGGAGACAGGGCCTCGCCGTGTAGTTTGGGCCGGTCCTGAACTCACTATGTAGCCCAGGCTGGCCTGGAACTTATAACCTCTTGCCTCAGCCTCCCGAGTGCTGGGATTATAGACGTGTGCCACCGTGCCCGGCTCACCCTAGAATCTTAGTGAAGGAGAAACCTTGGGGTTTTGCTCTAATCCCTCCATTTGCATAATAACAATGATTAACATTTATCAAATGCGTACTAGGAGACTCTGTCAGGGACTTCCTACACAGTGTCTTCTTGGCCCACACCAGCTGCCTCTGAGTTCGGTGCTGTTGTCATCTCCATTACACAGACCAAGCAAGCGGAGAGTTTGGGAGGTGAATTTTTTGCTGGCTGGTGATGGGGTCGAGAATTTAAACATGGGCTCGGACTCCAAAGGGGGTGATCTGAACCTGAAACAAAGGCCTGGAGCCTCCTTCTCCCACGCTCTAATCTGAGCCAAATTAATTCACTGAATCCCCCCTGTATTTCCGGTGTGTGGGTAGCTGGGAGAGTTTGTTAATGATGTCAAATAACATCTGTTGCATATTCTACTAAAAAGATCATTTGAATTGAAAAGTTCCTGTTTTTAAGATGTTCCTAGACTATGACTCCCCTAGGTCTTACAATTTGCTGTCAAATTTACAACTAAGATTATCCACACTAGCGGTATGCAGGTGCATGTGTGGGTTTGTGCGCATGCGCACATGCGTGTGTGAGAGCAGTAGAGAAAGTGTTAGGCACCACAGAGCAACGGACTGTGGGTGAGCATGCATGTGGGTGGGGGCTGGGAGAGCCGAGCGGTGGGGATAGTTTCAGTGTGTCGGTGCTCTGAGGAGATTCATGGAGATTTTTCCTCTTCTAAGATCTTGTTGTTAAGATTTTTCCTCTTCTAAGGGAAAAATTCAGGACCTGCATATAGATCTTTTAGCACAAATTCATGGGTTGCCTACGTGCTAGTGTAGGATCAATTCTGCATAAACTATATAAAAGTGACTTCAAACTATTGTCCAAGACCCAGAAAATGCTTTTGAACTCATTATAATTTTGTTTTATTTATTAGTAGGAAACTTTTTCTCCCTTTAGAATAATGATTTTTTGATCTAGAAATTCATGTTCATTTTAGAAGTTTAAATATAAAGAAGAAATTATGAAATTTTTACAATCCCATCATCTAAAATTTAAAAATGTCCATGCTTAAAATTTTTGATAGAATTTATTCTCCTCTTCCTTCTTCTACTCCTCTTCCTTCTACTTCTCCTCCTGCCTCTCTTTCCCTTCCTCTTCCTTCCCTCCCTCCTTTCATCCCACCCTCTCTTCTTCCCTTTCTCTGTAAACACTGTTTGCTTTATGGTCTTTGTAAACATCTTATGATAAACAGATATATCTCTCTAAGGGTCAGTTAATGCTACACATAACTATTTGAAGGGAAATATGAGATATGTGTGTTGCCTAAAAAATGTAGTAGGAATGGATTACGGCTTTGCTCAGTCAAGTTAGTTGCTGCTCATGTGATTAGTAAGAAGAGAAAAAGATTTTCTTTTTCCAGTCCCAAATTGAGATGTGTGACACTTGACACACACACGATCCTGAGACACAGTGCAGGGGCCTATGAATCTGTACTGTGCCCAGGTGAGTTTCTTTTCTCTATAGGCTGAAGCTCAGAGTGTTTAGCTTGCCTTTTTTACTTAAAAAAATTGTCACCTAAGGGATGGAAGTTGCTCAGCAAAGCCATCTGTCTTAATCAATTTGGTCTGCTCTAGGAGAATACCATAGACCGGGTTTCTTATAAATGGGTTTCCTTTTCACAGTTCTGTCTAGCTGCCTGGGAAATCCAGATGAAGGTGCTAGCGGGGTTGGTGTGTGGTGAGGGCTTGATCCCTGGCTCACAGACAGCTAACATCTCACTGTTGCCTCAGTGACAGAATGGGCAGGGAGCTCTCTGAGATCCCGTTCTTGAGCACTTCATCCTTAAAATTTACTCACCTTCTCAATCTGTAAGACCCTCACATTAGGAACTAGTTTCAATATCTTAATTCTGAGGGGACACACACAGTCTATAGCAATTTCTTCTAACATCACTAAGGTGTCAGATATTTGTCTTTTCAGAAGTTGAAATTATGAAGAAATTAAGAATTGCTGAGATTAAGGTATTTTGGGAAGGAGATTAGTAGCAAAGGTTCCATCCCTTAGGTGACAATTCTTTTTCTATTACTGTGTAACAAGTTGTCACAATGTTGTAACTCAAAGCAGTAATGCTTTACCTGCTCTCGGGGCTGTAGGTTAGAAATCTGGGCAGGCACAACTGTGTTCTTCACTCCGGGCCTCATAAAACTATAGTCAGGGTATTGGCTAGGCCAGGCACTTACCTGCAAGGTCTAGGGAAAGTCTGCTTCTAAGCTCATCCAGGTTGCTGGTCAAGTTCATTCCTTGTAGTTGCAAGACTGAGGCTCCTGTTTCTTAGCGCTGGGTGCAGACCAGGACCTCTGTCTGCTCTCACTCCCTGGCAGGCTGCTTCCTCCATCTTCCAACCAGCAACAGCTTGGCTTGTTCTTCAGATTTCTGACTTCCTCTTCTACCACCATCCAGAGAAAACTCTGGTCTTACTGGGCTCATTTGATTGTGTCAGGCTCACCAAACTCTCCGTTGCTTAAGATCAACTGACTTGGGGAATTTAACTGTATCTACAAAAATCCCTTCACAGCAGTAGATAGATTAGTATTTGTTTGAATAACCAGAGGATAGAAATCTGGATGGTTGGATATCTTTAATTCTGCCTCTTGCAGGGAGATTAAAACATCACCATGTTTGGAGTACACCGAGTCAAGTCTTGGGTCTCTTTTGTACTTTCACTCAGAGAAGTTGAGAAATGCTGTTGCTTTAGGGTAGGTACTCCTATCCCCTTATTAAAGTGGCTGATTGCACAATCAGGAGGAAGAAAGATGTACCCTCAAATATGTCTGTGCTTCTGGAGGTCTGCGCTTAGGCTCTGCAGTCATGACTTGGTGTTGTCCTTTCACACACAGCTTTGTTGAGGGGCAAGGCCTGTGCACCCTGAATAGGGCTGGAAGGAAAGCCATTGGCTACGTTTTGTGTATCATAACCGATTGTGTTTGAGAAATAGTGTACACTGAGCCACCTAGTGGAGTTAACAACCTTGGGACAGTGTATGCAAAAGCCAAAGATCCTGCTTGGGATGAATTTACTTGTTCAGGTTTAGGGGCAAACTACTGGCCTGCAATATCAAGCAGTTATTTTTCTATATACGAATAGCATGAGAAATATTTAATGCATTACAGTGGGTATCAGTTTCAGGTAGTTTGTCACTCCTTAGATAGGGACTGGAAGTATTTAAGAACTAAACTCAGAGGCCAGGTTCCCTATATTAAAACTCCAGCTTTGTTTCAATCTAGTACCAGAACCGTGGGCAAAGTATTTAAGTTTGCTGCACGTCTATCATCCCATCTATAAAATGGACATAATAGAATCTACCTCAAAACATTTAGAAGGAGGTCTTCAGTTCTACCTCTGGTACATAGGCCGGACTCAGAAGTGTTAGCTGGTATTTTCTTATCCTAAACTTTAGAGAGTGGTTCAGTTTGATTCTATGGCTCTATTAACACTAATATCCTTTGTGTCAAGGGTGACTAGTAAGAATAACAAATCTTGTGGTCTTTTTTTTTTTTCTTGAGACAGGGTCTCGCTGTATAGCTCCAGCTGGCCTTAAACACCTTGTGTAGCTCAGGCTGGCCTTGAGCTTACAGCGATCCTTCTGCCTCAGCCTCCCAAGTGCTGGGGTTACAGGCATGCACCACCATGCCCAGCCAAAATAAGAAGTCTTGTTATTGAGGAAACTGTAGCAACCCAGAATGCCTGCTCCCTTCTCCTTCCTGGTATGGAGCAAGGTTATATTTCTCTAATTCTTTATATCTAGGTGGGGCTGTACGATTATAGCCCAGACAATTAAATGTGATAGAAATACAGTGAGTTATTTTTAGACCTGGTCCTTAAGTCTTCTGTACTTTTCTGAGCTACCCTTTTGCAGACTGGAAGCAGAGGAGGCAGGGATGGGCCCCAAGGCCATAGAATATGGAGAAGGTACTAGATAGATAGGTTCATCCAGGTCCCACACTGATGAGTAGAACTACTTCCACATTCTGACCTGCGAGTATGAGAAACTGCGTGTGTGTGTGTGTGTGTGTGTGTGTGTGTGTGTGTGTGAATCTCATTGATATCTTAGGGTTCTTTGTTCTACCAGCCACCATTACTTGCCCTGACTGAAACAGTGTAAGTGCTTATTTACCAGCACAGAAATGACTCAAAATACTGATAGCTGACACTGACTGATAAATACTAAGGAGAAAGCAAGTCACTGACTGAGGCTACCAGCTAATGAGTGATGCAACCAGGATCAAAACCTGGGTAAAAGGGCCTTGAAGCTCATGTACTTAATCATTTTGCTCTGATGTTACTGCATGAGATATAGCTTTTTATCATTATTTTAGCATTACAGAGGCAAACCACTGAGTTGCAGTGAATTTCAGTGAAGGTTTTGGCTTAAGTATCATTAAAAATATCTTAGGATAAATAGCTATGGCAACAATAACTTTTGTAGTTGAATATAGTCTTTAGATCACTGAGTACTTACTCAGCAGTTATAACAAGGTAAATAGTTATCTTGATTTAGGTCTAGAATGGACTCCAGAAGGCTCAGAAGTTCAGAGGTGGGCTTCTGGGGAGCAATTAGATCATGCGGATGCTGTGCGTGAACCCACCAGAGTCTAGAGCGGAATGTGTTTTAGGAGGTGGGGGGCGGGGTGTGGTGGATGGCTTGACATGCATTAACTTATTATGGGGACATAACTTAGAAGAGCACATCCCCTTCCCTGGATCCTCCCTTCACTTTCTGCTTCCTGGCTTCCATGAAGTGAGGGGCTTTTTCTTTGCCCTACATGCTGTTTCTGACTCAGAGCCAGCCATTCACAGACTGAAAACTGTGGGCCACAAGAACCTCTCCTCCTTTACTTTGTGGATGTTCAGTACTGTGTCTCTGCAAAGAGGACAGTGACCAAGAGAATGACCGTGCCTGAGATCTGCTTATATTGACCAGTATACCTCAACTGAGACATCACAACTCAGGCCTAACTCAGTTTTTGACTTTTGATTTGTCAGGATTATTTTTCATTCTCATTAGTCCACATCATCCACATTTCAAGACAGACCTTTCAAATTCCAAGATTCCAGTTGTGATAGGAGAGATACCCTGTGTGAATTTGGGTGGGAATTAGCAGAAATAACAGAACAGGGGCAGCCATCCTATAAATAAAAATTGCCATCCTCTACATTTCTATACTATGGGAATTCTTTTCGTGTGTGTGTTTCTTGTTTGCTTAGCCTCCTGAAGATCACTACTTATTGCCTAAGTAAAATATACACACTAAAACACCACTGACCTTAAGGAATTTTCACTATATTTCCTTATAGAAAAACCATCTTTAAAGTGTTAAAAAAAAAAAAAGAAGGCTTTCAAAAAAAACAACCTAAATTAGAAACAAAAGATATGAAAACTCTGGAACCTATACATATAGAAATAGCTTTTGGGGGGCCATATGTTCTTCTTTGCAATACAAATGTGTTGAAAGAACAAATATCTTCAGAAACCAACTACAAAGAATACCATGCAAGTTAATGCATATCAAGCTACTCAATCATAAGAAAAATTTGGAACAACCAGCAGTGGGTCCAGCCAGATCCATTCTCTGCAGTGGTGATAAAATCCCAGATGCTGTGCCAGCCGCGTGTGTGGAGGATCCAGAATGGAGGCACCCCTGGGATGTGTGTGCGTGGGGAGAAGGCGAAGACCAGACCAACTTCCCGATTTGAAAGCTGTGCACAGCCTGTTTGGAATGCTAATGGATCGTGCTTTCTCTTGGTACAGAATGTTGATTTTTCTTCAAAGTGTAAAATTCTTCCCTCTCTCCTCCACCTTCAATTTTCCAGTAGTAACTCTCTACTAAATTCTATCAGTTGACTCTTTGTGGACTAATCTTTATACTAATTTAGAGAACATCCACCACAATCTATAGGAACATAAGGAAGAGGTAGTAAAGAAAGGAGATCATCAAACTATTCTCCTTTTCTAGAAGGAAGGCAGTCTGCACAGGACCAGCATCCTGTGGTTTACTTCAGCCTCCCACTGTGGAGGAGCCTGGAATCTAGAAGGCTCCACTGGGAAGACAGAAAGTCAGCACCATAAAAACACAAGACTATATTTTCTGTTATAATAAAGTGTGTCAAATGATTATAGGCAAATGCAATGACACTGGTAATATTGTGCTTTGTGAATTAACTGTGAGACACATACTAGATTGAGCTCTTATAGAAAGTGGCCTAAAACCAAAGGGGAAAACAAATAAGAAAAGAAAGTAGACCAAGGTAAAAGAGAGTAGCACCGGGAATCCTTTGGAAGAGAAGGGCGCAAGGGAGAGGAAAATGTGGCGCTCGTTAATGTGGATCTTGTCTGGGCAAGGCAGCAACACGGAGTTCCTGAACATGTCATGGACCTTCCCCTAATTGTATGGAAATGTCAGTATTAGCTGTGGTTTTGACTTCAGCTATAATATGTTAATTTATATATAGAACACATATTGCAAACAGTGGAAGCTGATTTTTAATCTGCCAGACTGTCAAAGGGAACTGTGTTAACTAGCAATTTCACACATCTTCAGCTGAATGATAAATGGTGTTAAATAATGTTGCGCCCGCAGCAGAATGAGATCCTCAGGGGCATGCCGCACCATTCAGGGAGAGGCAAGCTCACTCCACTTAGTGCACTGAGTGCAATTTTCTGCATTGATATCTTTGAAAACTGCTAGGCTACATACAACAGATTGGATAACCAGAGTGCTTACGTCAACAAGACTAATTTTATTTATTACCTTTTTTAGTGAGGCTATGCACAGTTTATACTTACTGAACCCTTGAGTTTCTCTGATGTGGATTCCTTCTCGTTTTGCAGGAGAGCTTTTCAGGATACTTAGTAATTGTGTCTGAGGATGATGTGGAGACTTGTTTGCTAAGGATCAGAGAGGAAAAGAGTATTTTAGATTTTTTTTCACTTGTGCATTCTTATAGCTCAAGTTCCAGTCAGTTTTTTCCCTTAGGAAGCTCTGTGATAATCGTATTCCAGTTTCTGCTCCCCCCAAATGCTTTTGTTCAGGACTTCCCTTGAGTTTGTTTGCCGCCCTAGCATCTCCTCCCTAAACTCTCAACTAGTTTTCCTATCTTCGCTGTTGGGACTTTTGCTGCCTTTACTGTTCTGTACGCAAGACTGCATGTCTAAGAGAAGAAACTTCTCTGAAAATCACCGTGTTCATTGGCAGCATATATGCTATTTGGGAGCATTTTGAGCAGATTTGTGGTGAAGCCACACAAGTCACCTGGAAGTGTGCCTGGGGGCAGCAGCAGTGACAGTGATTGTGAAAGAGACAGAGACATTTACTGATACCATGTTGGGGTTATGAGGACTTCTCTCTCTTCCATCTAAAGATGGAGAGAAGCCGATACTCAAGCTAGTGTTTGGATGCTAAAAGGCTTATATAGCACCAGACCTGCAGGCTGTACATAAGGATTTCTGAGCACATGCTCCCAGTTTGGGAAATCTCTGGGTCCTACAGTGCCGATCAGACCTGGCACCAAGTTTCTATCACACAACTGAAACATTTTATTTTTCACGGCAATCTTATATCACTTCCAGATTTTAAAACTTTTTCCATTTTACTGAAAATTCTTGGTTGACTTGTTGGCAGATCAAACACTGTTCTTAAGTGCACATATTTAAAAATTAACTGTCCTTTAACTTCAGTGAACAAAACCTGGTTGGAAAGCTTTTACTCCAACAAAAAGTATTTTAATTCTTCTTCAGTTCTTATGAACCAAGGAAAAAAATTAATACCCAGAACCTGTGCATTGAATGTTTCTCTACATAGGGTATGCAGCATGTGTGCTTCATTATCTTTAGAAACATTTTTTTTTTTGTCTTTTGAGTTACTGGTGAATTTTGTGTTTTGTAGCTTTTGTTACTGCACAGATTTAAGTTGGACCTTTCGGTTTGAGTGTATTTATTTTACCTCATGTGGTAAGCAAGTGAGGAGATGCTTGGTCTCATGTGACTCTGCCTCTCTCTGCAGCCCCGGTGCACCTCTCTCCTGGACACTGACTTGTACAGGCTGGAAACACTGAGGTTTTCCAAGTGAGTCTTTTGATTGAAAATGCGACTTTCCATTATCTAGCTGTGCAACATTTGAAAGTTCACTCCATGTCTTCACACCTCAACTGTAATGGTAGTAAAGTGGAGGTGAAAGTAATGCATTATTATAGAGTTGCTGAATTAGCTGAGTTATTGAATGTAAAACTTAGAATGGTGTCTCAATAAATGTTTTCAGTTACATTGAAACATATCTGAGGATTATTTTAATAGTGTTTTCCTTATTGAAAAATTAGTTCATACAGTGAGACATAAGAGAAAAATGTTTGATTATATCATGTGTGGAGCATGATTATAGTATCCCCAAAACCACTGTAATTTCACTGTTACTATTAATTTGCTCTTCAGGCCTTTCCTTATTAGTGATAATAATGACATTTGCTAACCTTCCTTTATCAAATTGCTAAATCACAACTCTGAATCTGCAGTTGATACTTTGGACTCCTTTAATCCATGGGTTATCTCTGATTCTTTGGAAATTTTTCCATCAGCACCACAGAGTGGACTCTTGGAGGTCATCTTCATATGCTTTTACTTGGTGTCTTTAGCTAAGGTTTTCAGGACATATGACCTAAGGTGAATCAATCATAGTCTTTCAACAGTTTGGATTTGGGACTGAGACCTTCAGTTACTGCATGTTGCTAGAACTGCTAACACTTACCATGCAGGCCTGAGATCCATGAGGCTACCATTTTGAGCCATGGGTGCACAGAAGTAGAGGAAGTCCATATATATATAGAGAGAAAAGAATAAGCAAAAAACAGAAGTCAAGATATGAGGAATTCCTAAAGAACTTTCCTGCAGGTTTCCTGATGTCTTGGTATCTATGATTCATTCCTGTTTTTCAGTTACGTGGAACGTTCTGATCTATATAATTCTCTGCTTTTACTTTAAGCATCTAGTTGCAACCAAGACTTCTGGTTCTTATCAGTGATAATCTCAAATCAAGAGCACAAGTCCATTAACATTCACCCACAGGCCCTGCCACTTACACTGGCTTCTGTCTCTGTTTCTATTTAGCTTTCGTGCAGTGGGAGTTGATCTCCATGTTTCAAATAGTTGTTTTTATTTGGCACTAGAATATAGAACCTTTTCATCTACATTAGTTACAAAGAATTTGGAATTTACCTGATTTCATACTTGTGTTATATGTAAGAAATGGCAGCTGATTAAAAATTTTTGTAAGGTGCCCCAACTTCTGTGAAGAATATTTAAAATGGTTTGTTCCACATTGTGTATAAGAAACAAACCAGGTGTAATTCTGATATCAGTTGAAATTAAGCCTCTGAGGTGAGGAAGCCCTGTTTTGGTCCAACCTTGAACCTGATCCCTGAAGGTAATTTACAGTAGAATTTCCCAACGTGTGTTCCTTTGGACGCTTGTTTTCAGGGATGGTAATGGTGAAACAAATTATAAAGTTAATAAAGGGTTTCATGTTCTAATGTGGTGTGAACTACTCATTTTAAACACAGTTGAGCTTTTTCATTTATTGAACGAATTTTCAGAAGAGACTATATAGCAGTAAACATTGAATGCATCAACACTGTAGTAATTCCTAACATCATTAATTGTGGAATCTTATTTCTACAGAGAATCTTAGAATTCCATGGAGCATGTTCTGGGTGTATTGCCCTGTGAGGAGGACTAGAGGACGACTGATCTTGCTTGCTGTCATGTGCTTTGCTGCACTCTCTTACTGCTTGCTTTGCATATAGCCTTTTAATTTCTAAATGGTGCCGATTCTCTTTTGGAATAGGAAAGATTTTTTTCTTTTTTTGCTGTTGATGAGACCAGCTTTTAGGCTATAATGGAGCAATTGTATTAACAGCATTACCAGGAAACTTTCTCTACTCACACCATTTCTGATATCAAAATCTGTGGATTTTTATTTATTTAGTTAGTTATCATTTATTTTATTTTAAAGAAAATAGTACAAAGAAAAAGAACAGTAGCAAAATACAAACACAAAGGAAGGAAATTAAAAATGATATAGGGTTTCCACATCTGGTAATCTGAGCAGCTTCATTGAAAATAACAATGTAACAAGACAAGGATGTCCATTGTCACCACTCCTATTCAACATAGTTCTGGAAGCACTAGCCAGAGCAATCAGACAAGAGAGAGAAATAAAAGGAATAAGGATAGGAAAGGAAGAAGTCAAACTATCACTATTTGCAGATGACATGATGCTATACATGGAGGACCCCAAAAACTCCACAAGAAAACTCCTGGAATTAA
>PVLD010005039.1:0-117305 GCA_004027595.1 Dinomys branickii | reverse complement strand
CCGTCCTCCACAGACACGGGAAGGCCGTTCTATTTTTGCCAGAGCCAGCTGCAGCGGACGCATCCCAGGGCTGGCAACGGCAGAGCTGCTCACAAGCGAAGGAGAGAGTGGCCCGTAGTGCTCCTACAGTTCTTACCTTCATTTGGAATAAAAGTGTCCAGAGGGAAAGTTTGATGTCTATCTGCTTCCTCTTCCATATCGAGAACTTTGGATTCAGAAGGGATGTACTGTCTTACTAAAAGATAAATGACATTCCGTGGGCTTCTTAGACATCTGTGTATGTCTCCTGACATAGCACTGAACCAAGTGTGAAATCTCAAGTTTTGTAAAGCCAGAACCCCTCCTGAGATCACAAAGTAGGAAGCATTGTAAGTCCTGGATTTAGAACTTACGGTCTTCCAAAGCAGATACACGGCAAGAGCCCTGGCTTGTAGAATGTATTCCCAGAGTAGTACATAATTATTAGGATGTATATTCCTTCCAGGGCAGCTCAGAATGCACCAGAAATTTACTTTTTAATTTATTGTTTTGAGAGCCAGGTATGGTGGTGCATGCTTGTAACCTCAGCACTTGGGAGGCTGAGGCAGGAGGGTCACTGTGAATTTGAGGTCAGCTTAAACTACACAGTGAAACCCTGCCTCAAAAACGAAAGGATCCAGGGTTCCAACAGTCCCCTTCAAGAACACATGCCTGGAGACCTTGTGTCTTCCTGCCTTAGCTTGTCTTGGTCATGTCTTGCAGCTTGGTCAAAATGCCTGATACCCGCAGCTTAAAGGAGGAAGGGTTGTCTTTGGGAGTCTCAGACTGCCCAGTGGAGGGTGTGCAAGAGGAAAGCTGGTTTGTGCTGGTGGCCGGGAAGCAGGGAGCCACAGCTCCTCAGGAGCAGGGAAGGGAGACAGATTTTTCCAGTCCTGCCCCAGGGGCCTGACCCCGATGGACAGCAAGTCAGCACCACTGTGACCCAGCCCCTCTGAAAGCCCCACTTGTGGGCAGGGGCGGCCTTGGGGACATTCTCGACCCAGACAACCCCCCCCACCTCTCAGCAGGGCTGTGGACCTTTAAGGGATACATGCATCGATACCGTAGCACAGGTGCGGATATTTTACTTATTTATTTATTTTTAAAGGTTAAAAAAGGAACAAAAAAGAAAAGGGAAAACATTAACAAGGAGACAGAAAGTAGTACAAGAACAGTACAATCAAAATTGAATTATAGACAAAGTGACAGGGAATTAACAATGGTTGCTGTATTACATACTGATAACTTCAAAGTGTATGCTCAGGAAAACACATATAGATATACAGTCTTGATCAAACAACCGATCATTAACTGTTCCTTACCATAAAGCAAGTTAGGTCAGTAGTGGAGCCATGTTAGCCGCCCTGCATAAACATATATGTGTACATATTTGTCCCTGTCTTCCTTTTCTCCTTCCCCTCCCATTTACTCTTTACTTTTGAGCAGATTCCCTTCATACCTCCTAATTTATATTCCCACTTTCAGGTTCTTACACTAGTGATACAACACGTTGCTTGCATATGTACCTCTGATTTATTTCACTTATGAATATGGCGGGTATTTTAGTAAAACGTCCTTTGCTTATGGAAATACAGACTAGGTCAGGTGATAACTTTACACAGGTAAGGGTTTTTTTTTTCAATAACTTGATTTTTATTGTCCTTTTTCTTTTAAATAAAACTTGTATTATGCAGGGTGAATGTAGACTTCCAGAAGCAGACAGTAGATCCTATGCAAGTCTCATTCAACACCCTGGATAGGTCCCAGACAGTTGCAGATCTACTCCTAACCATTGATGTTACAGAGGTAAGAGTGACATGATTGAGTTCTTGAATTGTCATGTGTATCTGTGAAATAAGTCTACATACATGCACTTGTGACAGTTATTAGCAAATGTGAGTAAGCTTGAATTATTTCTCTTATTAAGCTGGAATGTACCCAAAATAGAAAATGAAACAAATATTTATTCTGTAATCAAAGGTAAGTTTTAAAATATGGAGTGTGTTTAACACATATGTGACAGGGCTGTAATCCATTTGTGTGGTTCACTGCCTGCCTGGAGGCTTTGATTTGAACATGTTATATTCCTGCCAGCCTGAACCACCAGTGGTCCATGTGCAACCATCACACTGAGTGGCACTGGACAGTCTCATTGGGTGGCAACAGAGGACAGAAGCTGCATGATGGGACCTCCATTCTCCATGCCAAGCCTCACCTGCCAGTGCTCATCCTGTAGGCTGTGTAGTGGCACCCACCTGGCCCTCGCCGGCCTTGGGGACAGCCTGTGCTACTGGCTTGTCATTTGAACTAAATAATCTGGTGAAGTGCTGTGTTAGCTACTTCTGAGCTTCATCTCTGCCTGTCCCCCTGCTCCTCTTCTCAGGTGGTGGAGGTGGGACACTTCTGGGGCTATAGGACCGACGAAAGGAACACAGAGCTTCTCCAGAAGCTGTCTGCTGAGATTGACAGGCTGGAGTTGGTACCTCTGCCAGTCCACCCGCACCCCGACATGGTCTGCCTGGCACCTTTCGTGGAGTTTGATAAGAAAAGCTACTTCAGAGCTCAGATCCTTTATGTTTCTGGAAATTCTGCTGAGGTACGTTTTTCTATAGAAAATCATTCAAAAAGAAAGGAGACAGACTTACAGCAATTTATATAAAATTGTAAATACAGGTGGAAATTAGATGTAATTGCCACCATAGTAGGACTGTAAGGTAAATCACATCACTGTGAGAGGCCTATGGTTGTGGAATTAGAGGGGACCACTGTGCTGCCACTGCTCAGCAGGATGTTGTTTTGACCCTGTGTTCGAGTGTCTGCTGTCTTCATTTTCCAGGTATTCTTCGTAGACTACGGTAACAGGTCCCACGTGGACCTCGGTCTTCTAATGGACATTCCCGGTCAGTTTCTAGAGCTTCCATTCCAGGTAAGGTGCAGAGGACTCTGGAGTAGGTGTTGAGCACTAGAAGGGATCCAACAGGAGGGCTGGGCCACTCTCACCTTAGCACGGAACAGCTGAGCTCAGACTGGCGAAGGGACTGTGTCACACTAGCCAGACTCAGTCTCTGCTCTCAAAAATATATATTGCCCTAGGTATTTTTGCCATCGTTGGTTTTAGAGTGAGGTAAAATATGTGGAGGATTCCAAACTTAGCAAAAGAAGAGTTGTTTTAACTCATTTTCTGCTACTGTTCCTAATCTTCCCAGTTGTGCTGGCCCAGAGCTGAGGTGGGCTGGAGATGTGCCCATGTGTGTCTTTGCCCTGCAGCTGTTGGTAGCGAGGCAGGTTTCGTTGGCTGGGATGCCTCACTTCCCCAGCTGTTGTCAGGATTTTTGTGAGGACACCAACAAGATGCATGAAGACAGTTGCAATTCAGTGGAATTTGGGCAGCATGCTTCACTCTTTTATAAAACTGTTTCAGTGTGCCTTTCTGCCCCATAGGCTTTGGAGTTTAAGATTTGCAAAATGCGACCCTCGGCCAGGTCTCTCGTGTGTGGTGAGCGCTGGAGCCGCAGGGCCAGCAAGCGGTTCACCTCCCTGGTGCGCAGATGCGCTCTTCTGGTGAAGGTCTTCTCAGTCGTGCATAGTGTCCTGCATGTGGATGTGTACTGCTGCTCAGGAGCGCTGGACACCGTCAACATCAGAGACATCCTCATCAGTGAGGGCCACGCTGAGCTGGCAGAGGAGTCCTATGAGTCCCAAGTATGCGCTTTTGTTCCCAGGAAGCATGTATGTGTGGGTGGTTGTGTGTGTGAGACAAGGTACTTTGCTTCCTTGGAGGTGTGCTGAGTGGGTGGAGTGTTTGACATAGTGTCGAGATCTGTCTTCCAGGTTTCTCCAAGACTAAATTGTGTATAGGTATTGCTTTGTTGGTTTCCTTTAAATCTATTTGTTTTCTCCTTGAAATGGAAATTAGATTTGAAAATGTGTTTCATATTTGGTTTTTAAAAATGGATCTAAGAATTATCTCTGTGATTGAAATAATTAATACTTATTTTAAGCCAGACAAGGTGACACACACCTGTAGTCCAAACTACTTGGGAGGCTAGGCAGAAGGATAATAAATTTGAGGCCAGATTGAGCAACTTACTGAGACCATGTCTTTTTTGTTTGTTTGTTTGTTTGTTTGTTTTGAGACAGGGTCTTACTATATAGTTCAGGCTGGCCTTGAGCTCACTTTGTACGTATCCCAGGCTGGTCTTAAACTTGCAATGATTCTCCTGCCTCAGCCTCTCAAGTGCTGGGATTACATGCGTGTGCCACCACACCTGGCTCCAAGACCGTGTTTTAAAATAAAATAAAAGAGCTGGGGAGGTAGCTCAGTGTAAGACCCTGGGTTCAACCCCCACTATTGAAAAGAAACAGCAGTTACAATGAAAACCAAAACTATTTATTTCAGATATTTTGAGCATTTCAAAAGCACTAAATGATTTCTTTTAAAATCAGCTATAAACATTGTTCTTGGTCAGAAAGTGTCAAAGAGGCCATTTTTGAGCCTGACTTTGAAGGTCTTTCTTTGTACTCCAGTAATTTCTACTGGGGATGAAGAATTCTGGAGTTTGAGAAGGACAGTCTATTAGTTGAAAAGCTGATTAAATTCTCCATTTAATATGTGGAAAGCAGGGATTATGGTAATACTCCTCCATCAACCGGGTGTTGTCTATAAGCCAGTTATTTAAGAAAAGTTTCTTCTTAAAATTCTCTGAGCACTGAAATTAATAAAGTCTTGTTTATTTCTTTTGTTTTAATTTTAAAATGAACTTCATAAAACTATCTCCCTATAACTTGATATACAGATCAGAATAAGGTTACGCCCAGGAAGTATTTTGACTATGTAGGATAAGATGCTTTTAATGTAATTCTTTTCTTTTAACAAAAAAAAAAATTTCTTCTTTCACTCAGCAAAGCCACGAAGTTCTCAAGGGTCTCTTTTCCAAAGCAGTAGAAAATGTGGCAACTGCATCCATGCCCTCTACTGTGAAGGATGATGAGAAGTATCTGATTCAGCTTTTGCTGGAGAGCTTCTCCTCCAGTAAACTGGGTGCTCCGAACTGCAAGGTGATGTGTGGTATTGGAGCTGTTCACAGTATAATCAGAACACTTAGCGCTGTTGTATGTTGTAGGCTGGGAGTTTGTAGTCGTGCTGGTTTTACCCTCCCTGGTTTTCAATGTTGTAACCTTCCCCATGGTGATCTGGAGTCTGTGGGCTTAGAGGAAAGCCCTAACCAGGGCTTGTTTCATGTTAGCCTTCCCTTCCAAAGTGAGTGAGAGTGCTAGTTCACCCCATGGAAGGAAGTGCAGATCTCAGCTGTCAAGACCTGCTGTCAGGCTTGGTGTCCTGGTGCTTGCGTGTTCCTCAGCAGCACACACAGAGTTGGTGCTGCCAGGTGTCTGGAGAGGGAGCTGCTGAACAGTCCCCGCCTGTTCAGGGACTCCGCCTTCATGACCTCATCCTTTGGCCCTGTGGCCTCAGGCTGCCTATTCAGCTGGCTGGGTCTGCTGCAGTTAAAGAACTGACACTTTGGCTAAGACATTGGGCAGTGTTTTCTGTGTACATATGGGGGAATCAGTTATGTTCCAGGAAAATGCCTTCTTTCAGGCACTTTACTCTCACGTTTTGAAGATGTGATTGAAATGTAGTGTTTGAAAGTATGAGCTGACTGTGGAATTCGTGCTAGTGATATCTTGCTTGTTGGTCACACTGTGTGTTTTGTGTGTGCAGACCATACTCCATGGGCCTTTTAACCCTTATGAACTGAAGTGTCATAGTTTGACCAGAATATCCAAATTCAGGTATGAGTAACTTCTCATGAATTGTTTTCTCTGCTGCTATATTTAAATACTTCATCAGAAACTAATCTTTCTTCATATGTAAACTGTTGGAATTTTTAAAAACTCATCCTAATTTTCCTTTTAGCCCCAAATCTGAGACATTCTTTCTTTCTTCCACAAAAGCTATTTTTGATTACCATTTTCTAGTGTCTTTCTCCAAAGCCTCCACAGCTTCTCTTTTGGTTACAGCTGTCACTCAGCAGGTCTGTGTGACGTGGGGAATCAGTAGTGAACAGGACACAGCTGTCCTAATCACCAGGCATGTGGGCAGAAAAGAAAAGGGGTGATAGCAACCAAGGGTGATGCCAAGGTCTGGTGGAGATCACAGGACATTGTGAGGGCACCTAGGATGTGGCCTGGCCACGCTGGGAGGGGGGCCGTGCAGGTGTCTCAGAGGGGAGTGGTGGGGGCAGTGTGAGGGGAGGAGAACCCTAATCCAGGGCTGAACGCAGAGGCCTGGAGCTGAGAGTGTACTGGCGAGGACGTTGAATAAGTTTAGTTTGAGAAGAGAGCTGGGTTGGAGAAGAGAAGCTGTAAACTGTGTGGCAGATGAGGGTGAGCTTTCTAAGCCACGTTTTTAAGACTTTCTCTGAGCACAGTTGGAAAGCCCTGCTCAGTGCATTCAAAATGATCACTGACTAAAGCCTGGCTCCTTGAGTCCCTGAGAGGCAATAGCAGCCTGGAGGAGTTGCTGGAAACGCAGAGCTCAGCCTCATCCAGACCTTTAAGTGGGTATGGGAGCAGCAGCTCCTGTGCGCTCTCCTGCATGTGTCTGAAGAACACAATGGGCTTCAGAGTGGAAGGGCCCAGGCAAAGTCCAGCTCTGAGGCAGCTCAAGGCCAGGGCAAAAGAAGAGCAGCCGCTTGAGTGCCTTCATGGTGGAACCTACAGGCTGGAGCCTGATTAGCATTGGTGGTGAGGGCCGGTGGAGTGCAGGAGCTGTGGAGCTGCTCCTGGCTTCTGCTGAGAGAGGACAGAGAAGGAGGTGAGGGCTCACTTTGTCTCCTCTGCCGGATGCAGCGCGGGGGGAGGTCAGGTGGTGAGCAGGTTGGATGTCTGCACATGGGGCACCTAACATCAAGTGGAGTGTAGGAAACCACGTGGGGAGAGTGGCTGGAGGAGGGGCCCACTGTACCTGTGTGTCTCTTCTTGACGTGCTCTCACTGGGGCCCGGTTGGGGGATCAGTGGTCTGTGCGCCCTCTCTTCTCCCAGGTGTGTCTGGATCGACAAGGAGAGCATCAACTCTGTCATCATCAGCGACACCCCTGCAGACCTGCACCAGAGGATGCTGGTTGCAGCCTCACTGTCAGTCAACGCAACTGGTAAGCTGAGGGCCTCAGTTTATCTGTGTCCTCCCTGTCCTTTGTGCTCATGTGCTGTGTTTTAGGCTGGTTCCTAAGTGCACTGGCTGAAGCAAGTTATATAGAAACTTGGCTTGGTGAGCAACACCTGTAATCCAGCACTTTGGGAGACTGGGGTAGGAGGATTATTAGTTAAAGCCCAACCTGGGCAATTTAGCAAGACCTATCTCAAAAACATTAAAAAAGCTGGGGACACAGCTCTGTGTGAAGGCTTTAGTGTCTCACACACACATACACACACACACACACACACACACACACACACACACACAGCACTGTTCATTTTCCTTTTATAGAAAAATGTGGGAATTAATCTCTTGACACCTTGCTCATATCTCTATGCTTGGCTACAAAGGAGAACTAGTCCAAGTTCTTGGCCTTGGGAAAACCCAAATAGTCCAATAAGGAAAAGGCAAAGTAACCAAATGAGTTATTCTCAATGAGATCAATGTCTAGGCGATCTTGTGTGTCTGTCTGTAGGGTTTGTGGGATCGAAAAATGGGAGTATTTTCCTGGAGCAGGGGGAACCAGCAGAGACAGACTTAGCAGAAGAGGGGTGCTGCAGGCTGGTAGGACCAGCTAGGAAGGATCAAGTTCTGAGCAGTGTGTGGTGCACCCTGAGCTGACTCGTTCATTGTACACAGGGTCTACCATGCTGCTGAGGGAGACCTCCCTGATGCCTCCCATCCCGGGCCTTCCTGCGCTCCTCAGCATGCTCTTTGCGCCAGTGATAGAGTTAAGGTAGGCACGGGCCTCCACCTTGCCCATATGTAGGTTGGATCAGGTGAGAACCTGGGGGGGCGGATACGTTCTTACCTTCTATTTCAGTGGAGAAGGGGAAGTGAGGTGTGTGCTGTCACACTAACGAGCCAGTGATCCCACAGGGTCCCCACTGCTCTCTTGCTCCTAGCTTAGTGGCTGTGCCTCACTTACTTACTTGGTGCCTCTGGCCATGGATCCCCTGAGTGAGCACCCTTGAGAACTGGGGCCGAGCCTGGGTGGATGTGCCTGTGGGTGCTGACCTTCCTTGTCTTCAGCCACAGCTGTCCCAGCTACTCCTCTTGCTGCCTCCTTCCCCACAGTGCCTTCCCTGAACAGCTGGAGCAGCACACAGTGTTGGCACTGTGCCTAGTGGAGGCCCCTCCTTGGCGATCAGCGCTTTGTGGTAGGGAGCTGGGCACCTCCAGCTGAGAGGATGTTCTGATGTTCTGATCGGTGCCCTGATGAGAGCACCATCCACCCCTCCCTTGGCTCTGGAGCTGGCATGGGTGCTCTTGGCATCAGGTAGTCCCAGAGCAAGACCATGTTACCTGTACCTGGAGGCAGTGTTCAGCCTGGTGGTGGCAGTGCTTCCAGGCAGGTCCCCAAACAGCAATGCCAGGATGTTCTGTCCTTAAAGCTGATTAAACTTTAAGGAGTGGATTAAAAGGGATTTCCGTCTGTTTGGCCAGATGTTCCAGTTTCTGTGAAGCACAACCACGAAATGTAGGATAGCTGGGCATGTGACACACACCTGTGATCCCAGCACTTGGGAACTGAGGCAGGAGGGTTACTGCAAATTTGAGGCCAGCCTGGCCTATATAGCAATGTTGTGTCTCAAACAAAAAACAAACAAACAAACATGAGTATCGGAGGAAGTCATGTGTCCAAATGGTGGTAACAGTCCACTTGTGCACGCGGTTCCCTTGAAGGAGTTACTTCAGCTGGATTATGTCTTGTTGAGCTGTGCCTGGCACATGCTTTGTTGTTCTTACAATAATTTTGCGTTTCAGCTTTAGTCAAAAGTATGCATCAGGGATGAACTAATGTATTTCTATTATTTTGTGGCTATGTCTTAAATTCACATAAGGATTTAGGATTCCTAGAAGAAGATTAAGCTCATTGTATATTAGCTCTCCATCAATGTTGAAATATATGAGATAAATCAGTTTAGGAGGAGGAAATACTTTGGCTCACAGTCTCACGTAAGACTTGGAGCAGATGAAGGGAGAACCACCATCTTTGTGTGGGTCATTTCAAGTGCCCCTCCTCAGAGAAACCCTGCTGAAGTGCAGTGTCGTGTGTGTGTGTGTGTGTGTGTGTGTGTGTGTGTGTGTGTGTGTGTGTGAGTGTGTGTGCGCGTGCTCGCGCGCCCACCACAACTGCTCTGCAGCTGCTGTGGGTGTGGGCGGCGTGCTGTGATGCCCTATTGGGTTGATGAAATGGCCTGTAATTACTGATCACTGTGCTCTGGAAAGTTTTCACAAAAATTGAATTACAATAAATTATTTTAATAATGTAGAGGAACCTGTTACTTAAAAATTTTTGTATCTGTTTTGTAAAGCAAATATGCAATACCTAATTTATAAGTTGAATTTTAGGTCTCTGTCTTTGAGTTACTTAAAGCAAGATTATCCTTCATTTTTATTAAACTGAAAAAGGAGAGAGGGAACTGGGGAATATATGTAGATGTATGTATATACATACATATGTACACATATGACCAAGAAGAAAATTGTTTTGCCTGTGTATATATATATTTTTGAGATAGTGTCTTCCTATGTGGCCCAGGCTGGCCTTGAATGCACTGTGATTGTCCTGCCTCAGCTTCCTCAAATGCGGGGATTACAGGTGTGTACCACTACACCTGGCTAGATTTTTTAAAATCAAAACTTAACTAAGCCAGGTGCTGAGACCTGTTTGTATAGTCGCAGCTACTTGGGAGGCTCTGTCTCAAAAAAAAAACTTAATTGATTATAAACTTGCAGTTGTAAGATGGTAAGTTCTGGAAGCTAATGCCTATAAGGTGACAGTACTGTATTACTCAGTGAGATCTGCTGAGAGGACAGACCCAGTGTGTCCTGCATACACACAGAATGGCTACCGTGTGATGCCAGATGTGATCACAGGCTGGATTGTGGTAATCAGCTCACAGAGTAGATACTTTCATCAGTTATGCCACAGAAAAGTTGGAGAAAAGACTGACTGTTTCAGCTGATGGGAAAAAGTCCCAGTGAAATACCAAAGAAAATCAGCAAAGTATTTTGAAAGGCATTCAGCAGGGCTCGTTGGCCCTGCTGTGAGTTGGGACCATGGCATTGGAACTAGCTCCTGTTGAGCTGGTGAGGGGGCACACGCCTGTAGTCCCTGTGGTGGAGAGGTTGGAGCAGAAGGCCAGGAGGTGGAGATCAGCATGGCCAACATAGTGAGACCCCTGTCTCAAAAATTTAAAACAAACCCCCCCCCCAACCAATGAAAATCCCTCATTCCCAGAGAGAGGACTGAGTGGCTCAGGCTCAGTGTCAGGCTGAGTGTGAGGGTGGAGGGGAGGTGGCGCTGGAAGGGCCCCTGCTAGAGAGGTGGTGGCCTGTCCTCAGGTGGAGAGGTGTGGGAAGGCTGTGGCGGAGATGGCCTGAGGTGCCGTGAAAAGGGAGGAATCCTTTACTGTGGCCTGTGGGCCTGGACGGTGTTCAGAATGCAACTGGAAGCTACCGCAGGCCTTTACACAGGGAGACACATTGCTGGATTTGTTTGGAAAGCTCCCACTCCTCACAACGTAGAAAGGGACTGGCAGAGGCAGTGGAGGTGGGGAGATAGTTGGGCTCAGAGAGACAGAGCGTGCGCTCGCTCGGGTGAGGAGTGGCTGTGGTTTGACAGGCTGGTGGCAGCAGGGGTGGAGAGGACTGGCAGTGAGACTTGGGACATGGCAGTGGCCGGTGACGGTGGTCAGGGCGGGAGCCTGGGCAGAGCTGGGCCTGCGGCTTTGCAAGAGTAAGTGTGTGGTGTGGTGAGGAGGCACAGGTGGCGGGCAGGCTTCAGGCTTTTTCTGTACACTGGGTTTGGGCAGAGGCACAGGTGCTAGATGACTCCTCTAGAAACCTCTCAGGAACTCAACCCCCGGCAGAAACACAGAGGGAGGGGAAAGTGAATGCAACAGAGCAGTCTTCCCCTGGTCTTACCCACAGTAGAGAGAATTAGAAACGCAATGTCAGAGTAACATACATATTTAACTCGCTGTCATATTATAGTACGCATTTGGTCTAAACTTTTAGTATAAAAACTGGAAGAGACAGAAATGAAAGTAGTATGGTTTGTCGGTCAGTTCTCTAATGTTAAAATGGTGATTTATCAATTGTGCAATGACTAATCCCTCTGAAAACATTGCATCCAGGCTTGATCAGGAGGGAAAATGCTACACTGGTGTCCTCTGTGGCCTAGGGTGGAACCCGGCGCTGGCAGCTCCCATCCTCCCAGAGCATGACATGGAGCTGGCCTTCGATGTGCGGTTTGGCGTTGAGGACGTCACTGAGGTGAGCAGCGCCTCCCAGCGCGGGCGCAGGGCTTCTTGCTCTCGCTTCGCTCCTGTGCTCTGCTGACTGTACGCCACCTGCAGACCTGAGATGGTTGCTCTCCTCGGACCCCAGGCGCAGGGTTCCCCATGGGCCTGCAGGGCTCCCTCCCTCTGGCCTCGGAAGAGGCTGCTCCTTGGTGGCTGGTGCTCTACCTCTCCTGTGTGCTGGCTCCTGGCACAGGGAGCTTTTCTGAGCAGTCAGAGGAAACTCCAGGGCAGTAGGAGTGTGTCAGGGGATTGCTCTCTGGTGCCTTCCTTGCTGGTTCCCAGAGGAAATGAGGAAACCAAGTTCTTATACCTCCTCTCCCGAGCAGAGTTGTTGAGCACAGAGCTGAATATGCATGGGGCCCCAGAGCAGCTTTCACAGCAGGTCCACGTTATGGCTGTGTCTTGATGTGCCCCAAAGCCTCATGCTGTCATGGGAGGGCTTTTCAGAGGTGGCTGCATATAGTGTGTGATTGATTCATGGTGCAATGCTAGGAGGAAGGCTGAGTCATTACTAAGTCAGTCCAATGATTGGTTTGGCTCTGCCTTAATCTAGTAGCCTGGATACAGTATGAGGGACAGAAAAAGGCTTGTCCCTTGCTTGCTTGCTTTTGCTGCCTTCTGCTTGCACAAACTGCTGGGAAAGCAGTTTTACGTCAGCACAAGAAGGCCACAGTGGCCTTACGGTACTGGTAAGAGTTGGGTGTCTGTGAACACCTGATCAGCCAATGACTCAGGGTAGACAGCTGTGGGGACAGTTCTCGTGCATGTGTACATGGCCTCTTGTCCATACAGCAGTGTCCAGCTCTCAGAGGGCCAGGGAGCAGTGACCCCAGGGACACGAAACAGGCTCAGTGCCCTACTGACCTCTAGTAGGGTTCTTCAGCACAGGAACCAGGTCCCTAGAGAAACAGCTGGCTCTGGGCTGTGGCAGGAAATGGACAAGATGAACCTGGAGCTTGTGGGAGCGCCATGGGCGGGTGGGTCAGAGGGCATGGGGCAGAGGAGCAGCTCCTGGTGGTCAGCACTGAGTGGTAGGAGCAACGAAATATATACAGGGCTTTATAGCTGAGAGTGTAGCCTAGGTGTCCACGTGGCTAGAGGGGAGGAGTGGGGCAGAGGCAGCGGCCCCAGGGCTGTGGGTCAGTGGTCCCGTCTTCATGCAGGTGAGGCCGGGTGACTGTGGAGTGGGTGGGGTGCTTACAGCAGAGAAGGCTGGTAGGCTCGGCCTGTGCTGTGTGTCTCGTGATCATGTGGCCACATCTTCAGTGTCAGGTGACAGTGGCAGTAGGCACACTCACAGAATGTGACAAGAGGGTCCCTCCAAAGAAACGCACACTGGGAAACAGTTACAGAACCCTGCAGGAACCAGAACTGCCAAAGCTTGGACTATCAGGAAAGGCTGAGAAGCCGTGCCACCCCAGAGGGTGTGCGTGTTCCAAGTGGTGCCTGGATGTGTGTCCTGGAACAGAAATGGGACATGGATGGGGAATGAGTCTGGTCCAGACAGCAGGGGCCAGTTAACAGCAGTGTCTTGGAGTTGGTTTCCAAGGTGTGACTGATCAGGGGCCACAGGAACTGTCTGTTCTGTAATTCTGAGGTAAACATAAAACACAGAACTGACAGAGGCTGATGATAAAGCAGAACCGTGGTACTTTGCTCAGGGGCTTGTCAGATTCCCTTGGGAACATCACCAGCAGAGCCTGGGAGGACACATGCCCATGTCCAGCTGTGTTACCTACAAGAATAAATGTGTCTACACTGAACAGTCTGGCCAGTGTGGTGGCGCACACCTGTGATTTAGCACTTGCAAGGATTGCTGTGAGTTTGAGGCTAGCCCGGACTACACAGCAAGACCCTGTCTCAAATAGCTAAAAAGAAAACAACCCACTAAACAGCTTGAACTTTTCTTGCCAATTCTTAACGTTTTCTTTTTGCTGTTATTGCTTAAATTGTGATAGTGGTTACTGACACTATTTCCATTGTGTTAATAGTCTCCCAGCAGCCGTGGTGATGATAGTCATAGGCTGTAACTCTGAAAGCTGGGGCTGACTTACTGCAGGACGGAACCATGTGATACTCATGTAAGCATTCGTTTACAGATTAATATTCTCAGGGCTGCTATCAACAAGCTAGTGTGTGACGGGCCAAACGGGTCCAAGTGTCTGGGGCCAGAAAGAGTTGTGCAGCTACAGGACAGTGCTCGTCAGAAACTTATGAGGTGAGCCAGGATGGGCTGCCCTAGCTGCCTGGGGGGCGGTGCTTCGGGTTGTTTAAGGGGTGTGGCCGACGGACCTCCTGAAGTGGGCTCCACGCTCAGGTCAGTGGGGCAGGGAGCACCCAGATGGGCCACCCAAGGGGAATGCGGTAAAGGAGGTGTTTTGGGCTGCAGAGGGGCCTGGGGACACAGTGGTGCAGTGTCCCCTGTCCGTGGGCACCATAGGGCTTAGGCGGCCGAGCGCAGCGTCCGGCCAGAACCCCAAGTTTCTCTCACCTCTCGCGGGACGCTGCCAGCCCCAGCCAGCATGCAGAGGACAAGCATGTACACTACAGCCCAGGAGCCCTCAGCCAGGGCCTGGAGGAGGGAGGAGGAGCGGACACAGGAAGAGCACAGAAGGTGCCCCGCACCCAGGCCCTCGCTTCTCTAGAGTTTGTCTGTTTTTATACAGTTCAGTTTTGCTGAAGTGACTGCGAGTCACGCCACCCCCTTTCCCTATAGTTTTCTGATGTGGTTTGCTTTACTTCTGTGAGAACAGCGGCGATGGCTGTGGTGAGTCTGCGTGCTGTGCCCCTCCCCAGGCCGCTCGGCCCTGAGCACAGCTGCCGGGCCCTGTGCCTTTGCCCCTAAACGCTTACTGAAAATTGTAATGGCCTTCCAGAGTCTGCTGTGCTTCATTTCTTTCTGCTTTCTAAGTGTGCTTTGAGTTAAATTATCATAAGACTTTGACCTTTTAAAAACTACATCTCATTCTGAAGAAAATACGTAGGATTTAAATTTTTAAAAATCACAGTAGTGTTTTCAGTTACTAATGCACGATTATGACAACT
Organism: Dinomys branickii; assembly: GCA_004027595.1. Lineage (NCBI taxonomy): Eukaryota > Metazoa > Chordata > Mammalia > Rodentia > Dinomyidae > Dinomys > Dinomys branickii. Next base: position 102,730 of record PVLD010005039.1, on the reverse strand, counting down.
CAAGTTTCCTTTTTCAAATTGTAGTTTGTTCTGTCAGATGAAGCCCAGAGAGAGGATGACTCCTAAGTGGCATGAAAGGCCCTACGAGTGGAACCAGGTGGGTGAGCAGCTGCTGCTGGGGTAGGGGGGCCACTGGGGGAATGTGGATTCAGAACTAGGCCCGGCTGAGGGTGCCAAGAGCAATCTGTGGTAGATTGGACTGTGCCTGTGATGAGCTGACTTTGGGTGGCCCCTGGGCAATGGTCAACAGAAGGTAGACCCAGGACGGCCCAGGTCCGAGCCCCTGCTGGGACCCTGCAGCTCTTCCGACAGCATGCTGGCTTCCTGGTTCATAGGTGTGCTTGTTAGCTGCGAGGGGTTCCGTTGCTGTCCACCAGCTCAGCTGCTGAAAGGAAACTGCGCAGAGGGGAGGCTGAGTAGCACACAAGTGTCTTTTTCAGTTCTGGAGGCTGGGAGCCTGGGCTCGGGGTGCCTGCAGGGCCATTTCTGGTGAGGACTTGCAGACAGCTGCCTCCTCAGCGTCCTCACACAGCCACAAAAATGACAGCCAGTGAGCCCTGTGGTGTCCGGTCTTAGAAGGGTGCTGACCCTGTGGGGCCCCCTCTGCCCACACCCACCCAGGCACCTCCCACTGGCCCCTCTCCAAATCCACTTCCTCTGAAGGCCAGCGCTTCCCCTTGCAGTGTGGAGGACACAGTGGTGAAGCAGGGCAAGGCCCATCTCAGGGCTTTGACATTTCCTGTCCATAGGCTTACAGGCCCAACTGAGATGTGGTTTCAGGCAAAAGAAGATGGAGGAGTTTTAAGCCTCGATGCTAGAGGTGCAGATGTCATTATAAGTACCCCAGCTGGGGCAGTGGTTCCTCGTCCTTTTGGCAGTTTGGTGAGACTGTCCTGGAGCTTGTGTTTCCCTGAGTCTGAGGTCCCTGCACCAGTGATGTCCCCTCTCCTCACCTACCACCTGCCTTTTTCAAGTGAACACCTGCACTAAAGTTACTGTTCATTGTTTGTTTGTTTGGACCTGGAATCGAACTTAGGACATTGTACTTGCCAGGCAGGCACTGTGCCACTGAGCTACATCCCTGACACTGTTCACGTTTACCTAGGAGAGTGTAGGAGGTTTTCAGTTAAGGGTACCCTTTTAATTAATACGGATTTAAGAATATATTATCAGATATATTGTTTGGAGTATCAGAGTAGAGAAGCATCTAAAAGTAGTTTTGAAAAATGAGAAGAGCGGGGCATGGTGGTGCACACCTATAATCCAAGCACTCAGGGGGCTGAGGCAGAGTATTGCCACGAGTTTGAGGCCAGCCTGGGCTACATAGAGAGTTCAAGGTCAGCCTGAACTATATAGCAAGACGTTGTCTCAAACAAAACAAAACAAAAAGAAAAGAAAAATGGGAAAAATACTTTCTGTTGTCTTACATGTCGTGTGTGTGCACATACTTGTATTTTTCCAGTACCCGGCTAGTCCCACTGCAGAGCCTGATTGGTGCTTTTGTCTGTCTTGTTAGGTCCATCCCAAGCTGGTTATGGAGCAAGCTGACTGGAAAGGCTGCCGAGGCAAGAATGCTTTTCTCTACCAGCTTCACAAGCTGGTCGTGCTCAGCCCCTGAGCATGGCAGCTCCTGTGGAGTTGCCCTGTGGAGCCGCAGAGGCCCACTGGAGACTCCCTTCTACCACCCCCCCACCCCCCTGTGCATCTCAACGTTGCCACCTGTGCCCGTTGCACCCCTTCTCTTTGGGCAGGGAGCGGAGTTTTGTTCAGGTGGGAAGGGTTGGAAAGGAAATCACTGCATTTAGTATTTTGGAAGGAAATGTCCTGAAAGTGGACTGTGGAAGCAGCTGCACCTGCTTCCTGCCATGAAGGTGACTGTGAGCAGCTGGTCTCAGGGCGGGGTTCCAGCAAGTGCTTCGCACCCCACCTGTCAGGGCCAGGCCTGTGTGCAGGGCTGGGTGGCGACGCTGGGTACCACAAGGGCTGCGCGTGTGGTGTTTACAAACCATGTGGCATTTCTGATTTGTTGTTGTTGTTTCCCATTAGGGAAAATACAAAATTTTGGTAAGATTAATCTGTTTCATACCTGTAGGGTTTTTAGTTAAGTTATAGTTCTTGGTTCATGTTTTGGAAATTGGAAATGACCTGGCAACTGTTATATCTGTGTTAAACAATAAAAGCCTAGACAGCGTTTCTGTTTCTAAAAGTTTTGGTCAGAAGAGATCAACGTGTATCATATTTTGTCCTAAAAAGATCTCTTAAAAAATAAAAATGTCCCTGTGTATAAAACTGATTAAGTGATACCAGTTTCTGTTAGAGTCAACTCTGGTTCCAGGGTTTGGCCTTAGCACAAGACTCGCTGTGGAAAAGGGTTCTTGAAGAGCTTTCAGCGCCTCAGGTGGTTCCGGCACGGGGCAGCGGGGGGTGACGCAGAGGGCGCCGGGCCAGCCGCTCCACAGTGGACTGCAGGGCTTCTGAGGCAGCGTGAGGCCCCCCGTGTCTCGTCTGGGGGAGCCTCCGCAGATGCCAGGCAGATGCCATGCTGGGAGGAGCTTGGGACTCGCCCTGCCTGCCGGGCAGCAGCAGCGCGTGTGCCTGTCTCAGCATCCTGACCTGAGAGTCACACCTCGCCCAGAGTCTTGTTCTGACGGAGACCTTCAGTCTCCGGGTCTGGGGACAGCGTTTCCCAGTCTTCGGCAGGAGGGGGCAGCACCGAGTTGGTAGGGCCGTCCTTTGCAGCTCCTCAGCATCTGCAGTTGGGTTCCTCTTCCAAGGTAAAGGTTCTGGTCCTGCAGGGAGGGCTGCCCCCGGCCACCTGCTTGCCACGCAGTGGTGGTGTGTGGGATGTGCGGACTGCTCGCTGTGGGGTCAGGCACTCAACAAAGGGTTAAACCCTGTATGATGCCGACAGGCTTAGAGATAAAGAGGAACCCTGCCCCCATGCTGAATTTCCTCTGCAAGAGTTCGATTGCTCTGCTTTTCCATGGTTTCCATAGACATCACTGTTTCACTGCTGAGCCCTTCCTTCACCCCGCCCCCACCCCTTGCAGTCACAGCGGCTGTGTCACCGCACCTAGGGACACTGCCTTTGTAAACATCGAAGATGTTTTCTGGGCTCAACCCCTCCCTTTTATGACCTTGGAGGGTCGTTGCCTGCTTGCATAGTTCTCGAGATAGGTGCTTTAGAAAAGTCAGGTTCTTAGCAGTGTAAGCACACGACGCAAAAGAGGTCTGCAAAGGGCATGTGGCGATGCCCAGGAACCCTGGGTCCCGGGCCCTTCGGAGAGGGCCACAGCAGCTCCGCACATTCACATTTCTTCAGCAAGGGCTGCTAGGGCAGCTGCTGTGCCCAGCGGGCAGCAGTGAGGGACTGGGCGATGGGGAGCGACCTGCACGGTGGAGGAGGTGCGGAGGGAAGGAAGGGAGAAGGAAGCTGATGGAAACAAAGCTTCGTAAATGTAAACGGGCGGGGAAGAAGGGCTGACATGGGTGGGGCAAGATAAACCCGCACGATGGGCAGTGCAAATTCCCTAGGATGGTGTGGTCACTATGCGGATTAAACATACCAATAAGTTAATTACAATTAGATTTTTAAACAAGAGGGGGCTGGGCGTGGTGGCGCACACCTGTAATCCCAGCACTCCAGAGCTGAGGCGGGACAATCATTTCAAGTGTGAGACTGACCTGGGCTACACAGTGAGCCCAAGGCCAGCCTGAACTGCATAGCGAGACCCTGCCTCAAAAAGACAGCAAAGAAAAAAAAAAAATAAAGGGGAGAGAGCAGGAGACACACAGACATGGACACGTATGCTCCTTGTCCCCTACTAAGGTATGCTCTGGCCACCTCGGCTTCACCAGCAAGGAGGCCATCACCAGCTTTGCTCCACGTCATGCCGGAACGATGAGTCGTGATAAACCCCTTTGCTGGGGGCTCAGTCTAGTCTATGGTCCTGGTTATGAGCAGCGAGAATGGGCTCCACCCGTCTGTGGCACAGGCGGTTCAGCAGCACCCTGGCCCCCACCACGCAGTGCGGGCAGCAGTCCTGTCCAGCCGAGGCAGCCACAGCTCCTTCCAGATGTTGTTGCACTGCTTAAAAGCCACAAGAGTCTCTGAGTAATTTTTATATTAATCTTGGTATAAAAATTGGGGTATAATTGAGAATGTTACATATTTCATTCTTCTTGAAATTCAGTCCCTAGGAATGGAATTGTTGGGTCAAGTGTACACTTAACTTTTTAAAGAAAGTGTGATATTAGCAAAAGTACAGACAAGTAAAGCAATAGAACAGAGGGGAGGGTCCAAACATAAGCCACACATACATTCTTTTCCACAAATACAGGAAAAAACATAAACCCCAACCTCACATTGCCATTCACATCGTCCCCCAACCCGAACATAGAATAAAAACTTGAAATGGATCGTGGACCTAAATGTAAAAGTAAAAACAATAGGACTTCCAGAAGAAACTGTAGTAGGTAATCTTTGCAATCTTGGCTTAACCAAAAGTGTCTTACGTAGCACATAAACAGAACAACCATAAAAGAAAAATTATTATATCAAATGTTATCAAAATAAAATTTACTATTCAAAATACACTGGAAGAAAATGTTTTCAATATGCATATCTGAAAAAAGAACTTGCACTTAAAATATGCATCGAACTCAGCACAGCCAACCCGATTCTAAAAGTGGGGAAAAGATTTGGAATGGACGCCTTACAAGAAAAGACACGGATGCTCAGCACACAAATAAAGGTTCAACACCATTCTTTCTCAGGGAAGTGCAAATTAAAATCATGGTGGGATGTTACTAACCTAGGACTTTTATGCAAAGACTACAAGTCCTGAGACTGCCGGTACTGAGTGTGGGGGTTGGGGCCAGGAGAGCCTTGCCTGCACCTGCCGCTGGTAGAGCTGCAAGAGGGGCCACCCCGGGTCACTGGAATGTGTGTGTTCAGACAAGATTGTCTGTTTCCAGTTGCCCGAGTTTTGCCAGACTGTATTTTTCAAGGAATTTAATCTTAGAAATCAGACTTACAGACAGAATTGTTACTGGTCCCCTGTACCCTTTTACTGCCCATGGTACCAGTAGAGATGGCTCCGCTTTCATTTCTGTTACTAATAACTTGTTTTTGCTTTTTCTTGGTTAGCCTGTCTAGTTTTATCAACTTTTTTGATCTTTTCAAAGAATCTTAGTTCCAGTGATTTTCTCAAATTTTACCTTTCTTAATATAATTTTTGTTGTGATTTTGGTTTTTCTTTTGTTTAGATTTATATTACTCCTTCTCCCTAGTTCCCTAAAGTGAAGTTTTTGTTGTGGTTCACTCATTTGTTTGGGGGTTGGTGCTGGAGGTTGAGTCCAGGGCTTCATGAATCGTAAGCGTGTTCTCTGTACTGAGTACATCCCTAACAGGAAGCGTAAATTCTTAATTTTGGATTATACCCCTGCATGTGTGGTGGCACATCACTGCCAGCATAGCCTTCTGGGAGGCAGAGGTTGGAGGACTGCAAATTTGAGCCCAGCATGGGCAACTCTGTGACTTTCTTTTCTACTATGTGCATTCAATTCTATACATTTTTTTTCTAAGTAGTACTTTTATTGCATGCCATAAGTTTTGATAAGTCGTATTTTAATTTTTGTTTGGCTCAAAATATCTTGAAAATTGTCTTAGAATTTTGTATTTGATCTGGGTTTTTAAATCTATATATTATAGATTATGGGATATAATGGGATTATCTGGCTTTCTTTCTGTTTGTGGGTTTCTAGTGGAATCTCATGTGGTCTGAGAGCTTAACTTGTACAATTTCTATGACATTTATTAAAGTGTGTTTCATGTCCTAGAATGCTGTTGGTGTTGGTGATTGTTCTCTGTGAGCTGGAGAAGGTGTGTCTGGCTGCTGCTATCTGTCAGTATCAGTTAAATCCAGTTCATCCATGGTTGTATTCTCTTCACCTGTTTTTTTGCTGATTTTCCATCTGCCAATCTTGCACATTACTAATACATGTTGAAGTCTCCAGCTATTACTGGGGATGTAGCTCAGTGGCACAGCACCTGCCTGGCAAGGGCAAGGTCCTGAATTTGATTCCTGGTACCTGCCTCCCCCAAAATCCAACTGTTAAGCTGGTCTATTTCTCCTTGCAGTTCTATCAGTTTTTGGCTTGTGTTTTTAATGCTCTAGTAGCCATACATAAGCATTAAGGATTGTTACATGTTCTTGAAGAAATGACCCCTTTGTCACTATATAATCTCTCAAATTTTCCTCATTCTGAAGTCTGTTCATCTTAAACTGATACAGTTATTCCAGCTTGCTTTTGATTTGTGCCAGCATGGTACATTTTCTTTACTGCCTCTTAAATTGAAGTGAAACATGTATGTTTCACAACTAACCACTTTAGGGTGTAGAGTTTGGTGGCATTTGTTTTAGTCACTGTACTGTAGAACGAACTCTCGTTTAAAGATGTTTCCCTTCAGAACACCTTATACCCGATAAACAGCCGCTTCTCATTGCTCTCTCCCACCCGTGGAGGCCACTAACCTGCCTCCTCTGACTGTGGCTTTGCCTGCTCTGGATAGAGCACCTAAACGAACCCGTTCACCCTGAGGCCTTTTGTATCTGGTTTTTTTTCACTTAGCATGATGTTTTTGAAGTTCATTCAGGTTGTAGCATGTATCAGTACTTCATTCCTTTTTTAACTAAAAATATATAGCCTATATATTTTATATATATGCTTACTAATTAATCTAATCTGTTGCATATTTGGGTTGTTTTTACTTTTTGGCTATTACAAATGCTGTTACGGAGAGGAGCCCTTGGAGGGTCTGGGACCTCATCAGAAAAACACTGGGGGTGTGTTATGGCCTTCGAAACCCGACCGTGGTCCCACCCTGTCCAGTCCCTCTCAGCCCTGGCCCCTTCCCCACTCACCATAAGGACCCTCCACTGGGGCCCCGAGGGGCGCGTTCACACTGACCATGGCCAAGGGAGCCCGGCTGGTCTCTGGGGGGCATGGAGGAGCCGTAGCTCACAGCCAGCAGCAACGGCGCCACCAGAAGCCAGTCCACCAGGAAGGCAGTGAGCAAGGCCAGCTGCCACCACCCGGTTATCTTATTGATTCTTCTAATCACCCAAGGTGGGTGGATACGTTAAAGAGTAACCAGTCACTTAGAGAACCTGTGGCTGGGGACTGTCGCTATTGTCATGGCAACTGCGACTTGGCTATATCTGAGGTCCGCTCAGGCCCCAGTCCTGTCTTCTGAGGCTGGGGGCACCCAGAGCTAGATGGAAAGGACATTAGCCCCCCAGGTTTGAGGAAAGGGACTGAGCAGGGGGGGCTGAGGAGGTGAGAGTCCAAGCTGGGCGGGGTTTTATGGCTCCCAAGTATGGGTGTGGCACCCTGCAGGGGGAAGTGGGGAAGCCCAGGGCGCGGCAGAGGAGGAAAGGGAGAAGAACTGAGCTTACCAAGGCCTCCTGATGCTGGCAGTCGCCTACAGGCTTTGCCACCTTTAAATTCAGCCTCGAGATGAGGAAATTGAGGCACGAGAGGAACTGGTTCCTTGGAGTCTCATAGAGGAGCCAGTCTCACAGAGAGGAGCCAAAATGGAAGCACCTCGTCTTTCTCTCACTTAACAGATTTATGGTAACCTTCAAATACCAGGCCCTGTGCTGGACTCCAAGCAAATGTCATCCTGGCACCCTTGAAACTTGCAGACTGATGGGAGAGATGGACCTTAACTAGTAATCAAAGTTAGTTATTACAGGCCTGAGGATGTAGCTCAGGGGTAGGAAAAACAAAAACAAATGCTGTTACGAACAACTGTAAACCACCTTTGGTGTAGACACAGAGTTTCACCTGCCTTGATTGTGTATCTAGTAGAATTGCTGAGTTATGTGGTAACTCTCTTCAGCTACTGGAGAACCTGATTCTTTCTACAGTGACTCCATCATTTTATATTTCCAGCAGCAGTGTGTGGTGATTCCTACCTTCCTACAGTTTTGCCAATACTTGTTCTTTCCTTTTTTTTAGACTGAAGACATCCTAACAGGTGTGAGGTAGTGTCTTACTGTAGATTTCGTCTGCTTATTGTCCACTTCCTTAATGACACTGAGTGCCTCTCATGTGCCTGTTGTCTGCTGGTGCCTCATCTTTGCGGAGATGCATGCTCAGATTCCTCTGTGGCTGGGTGGAGCCTGAGTGCATCTGGGGGGGTTGGCTCCCAGCACAGCAGTATTGTGGAGTGGGACCCGGTGAGAGCAACTGTGTTGTGGGGGCAACATCGTTGCAGAGGCAGGGGTTGGTTATGGCAGGAGCAGGCGGTTGTCAAGGTGTCTGAGCTCTGCCTTCTCCTTCCATGCACCTAACTGGTGATGTTGAAAGCTGGGAAAAAGTGAACAGCCAGGAGAAATCCACCCAGAAGCACCTTCATGACTGTCCTCACTGTTGGCATGAGCAACCCTCTCGTGAATTTGCCTGGGAAACAATGGCTCTAGAAGAGAATCCCGTATAGCAAAAACTCGCCTTTAGAACAGTGTAGGTAGAACTTATTCCCCCCAAATTACCTGAAAGAACATCAGTCAGATGAAAAATCTTTTAGAAAATTTAAACGAGAAATGAAAAAGGAAGGAAAGGTAGAAGCTACTTTGTTTAGGAAATTGAGCAAAAATTAATAGTGATTTAGTGATACTCATTGCAGAAAATACGTGTTCAGTAAAAACTAATCATTGTCGATAGAGTTCTGGTTAATATATTTTGTTTTTTATTTCATCTTTTTGAGACAGGGTCCCGGTATATAGCCCAGGCTGGCCTCAAACTTAAAATCCTCCTGCCTTAGTCTCTGGAGTGCTGGGATTACAGGTATATTCCACTGTGCCCAGCTAGTTAATATATTTTAAATTTACAAATACTTTGTCAAAGTGGCAGGGCAGAATTTTGGAAGTACAATGCTGAATTTCCAAGTTGTAGCGAAACTTTCCCAACCTGCTTTTTAAGGGCTGCGTCTTTGTGTTTGCAGACTCACGCTGTCAACCCAGCTGCCGCCACTTCTCCAGCCTGTGGCTCTTCCTGGCAGTCTAGGCCATCCTGTCTGCCTCTCTTTCCTCTCTGCGCGTGGTGTTGCTTACCCTTGGACCCTGCCCCCCTTTCAGGCTCTCAGTGAATCTTCCTCTTTCTCATCAAGCCCTGAAAAAGGTCACTTCTAATGCCAACTTGTCCTTGGCCACTGGACAGAATTAAGCACCTCTTTCCGGTGTTACCAGAATCTGCTTATCCTGCCCGACCTAAGTGATTCACTTATTCAGCAGCACTTTTCCTGTGTGGCCGGATTCCTAGTTGAATGCCCTTGCCCCTCAGTCAGTGCTAACCCTCCTAAGATAGCAGTTCTCACAGTGTGTTATAGGGTGTGGAGGGCAGAATCTGTACTCATTAATTTCTGACTCAAGTACCTGACACCTAATTGATATGCAGATAGGGTGTAAATAGAATCCACAATAGCTGGGGTGGAAACCACTGTCTGTGTGGCATCTGTCAGGAGGGGGAGAGGGGGAGGCTTGGAGAGCCCTTGTGTGGGAGCTGGAACTGTGGCGCAGCCTACCAGGAGAGTGAGGGAAGGCCTCTCCAGCCCTGCAGACCCAGCCCGGCTTCCCCAGGCTGTCATGAGCCTGTTGCTATGGAGATGCCAAACACTCTACTGATATGTGAGAGAGACCTGTTAAACATACAGTGGGTTTCTGAGCTGGCATGACAGCAGTTCACACTGATTAACAAGCGCAGGAATAAATTACTATAATGTAAATAAATGCTAAGAGGGAAAAACAGCTTTCTGCACAATGAGTACGCAGCAGGGAGCGGGTTATTGGACAGGTGTGAGGGACGGAAATAGCTCAGGAGATCTTGCAGTTTAGCCAGGAACCAGGCCTGCAAGACCAGAGGTGACTGCAGTGCACCAACCCACCGGAGGCAGGGGGTGCCCCAGGAGCCCTGGGTGCGGTTTGGCCCGTCTGTCTCTGACTTGATGGGTGGGATGCCCTTTCCCAGGGTGTTTCAGTCAGTCACTGAGGGAAGACTGAGGATCAGGTGAAAAGCAGTTGATGTGTGTAGAGACCATAGAAAAGCCTGCTGTGAGGGACCAGGCAGTGCAGGGTGCACTGAGGCCCCCGCTGGGCAGGGCGCGGAGGAGGCAGGGAGTGTGGCCTATTCTTGTCTGCTCTGCAGTGCTCTGTCCTCCTCCTGTAATTGCAGGCTGGACACCCCAACTCGGTATTGAGTCTCCACCTGTATTAGGGGTGCGTGTTGCCAAGCAGCACAGTAAAGCAGCAGAGTGATGAGCTGTGTCCTCAGAAGTGCCAGGGAACTGCAGAGATAGTGGTAATGGGTAACCTTGCTGCCGACCTCTCTTCAGTTCTGAGAGTTCTAAGTGACCAGTTAGGGTGCAGGAATTAACTCCTGCGGACAGAAAAGCGGATTTAATATATAAATAGAGTCCAAAATCCCTTTAGTTGGAAGTATGTTTTTCTTGTTTATCTTTACACAAATAGATTGTGCTTGGCTACAAAGAAACACTTTTTAAAATGAGAGTATTTTTTAAAGCCACATCATTTTGGTTGTAATCCATTAAAGTTAGATGTATATAACAAAAAGGTGACTTCCCAGCCTACCAAATTTTAACTGCCTGGAAGGTGTTATGATTTGGGTCTAGATGTCCTCCCAAAGCCACATGTGGTCACAGGGGGGCTTTCTTAGAGGTGCCTAGATCTAGAGTGTGCAGTACTGGGACTGATTCCTGGTGCGGTGCGGTGCTATTCTCAAGGGCACTAGCACTGAGTGTGAGTACTGCTTGCCACAAGTAGTCTGGATAAGATAAAAGGGACAGAGAGGTGTTGCTGAGGTCCCTTGTTGCTTTTGCTCTCTTTTCCTGCAATGAACTCTCTCCCCTCTGTGATGCCCCTGTGCCATGTACCACTGTGCCTGGGAGACAGCCGACTCTGGACTAACACCTCTGTGAACTGTGAGCTAAATAAACCTTTCCTCCTTTGAGTGCCGAGTATGTATTTTCTCTCAGCAACAAAGTAACTAAGACAGAAGGTAAAAGCCAAAACATGATTCTAGATAACTCTTGTGTCAAAGTGGAATTAAAAGACTATAATTAAACGCTAACACAAGGTGGTAGAAAGACTCAGTGCTACAAACTGTGAGATGCTCAGGCTAAAAGAACAACAACAAAAAATAAAGCCACCGGGTATTCATAAGAAATTAGAAGAAAGAATTTCTAGAAGTAGAAAGGCATTACATATATAGAACGAGAAAATAGAAATTAAAGAAATAAATCCAAATACTGGATCAATAAAAATAAGGTAATCCTCTCACAAGTCTGATCAAGTCAGCATGGCAGGGGACAGTGGTGAAAGGCTGCTTATATGACAGTGACCAGGAAGCGCAGAAAGAAGCCAGGGCGGTGCTTCGTGGCGCACACCTGTAAGCCCAGCACGCGGGAGGGGGAGGCCGGCCTGAGCTACGTGGTTAGTTCAAGGCCAGAAGGAGAGAGGGACAGAGGGTGGGGAGAGGAGAGGAGAAGAGAGGGAAGGAAGGAAGGAAGGGAAGGAGGGACGGAGGGAGGGAGGAAGGAAGGAGGGAAGCCAAGAGCCTGGGAGAACACAGTCTACCCTCTGAGCCATGCCCCTCAGTGACCTGCCCCTGGCCTGGACCCCACCTTTCACAGCAGTCAGCTGTGGACACAGTGGACTAACACACTGGTAGGCATAATGTCCCCAGGACCCAGTAACCTCCCTGACACATGAGGCCTTGGGGACACCCCAGCTCTAAGCCACAATATGGGTAAGCCTGGCATTTCTTAGTGAGGTGGTAACCAAAACATGTGCATGTCACAGCTGTGTCAAGTAAGAACTGCCTGCACCAAAATGTCACGAAAACCAGAAACCAACAGCAGAGGCTCTTGCATGTGGCAAAACATTAAAGCCATTTTAATGAAACTCAGGAACTGGTCAGGAGGTCACTGTCACTGATTTAGCAGTGGCAGCAGCTTCTAACAAGTGCAGTGAAACAAGATGAATTGACACAGTATTATATAAAAGAAAGATACAGCATTTTGCTGGTTATGATGGTTTAGCTTGTGTCAACCCGACTGAACTCCCCAGACCTGTGGTGGTGACCCTATGGCACGCGTGCTGCAGCGGGCTCCTTGTTATCACTGAAAACTGTCAATGGTTCGCCACTGCTGACCTAGTGGGATTGTGAAGCACATTTCTGTGTGTGGCTATGTGGGTACCGTACAGATGTGTTGTCCTGGCCCCTTCCTCTCTGGTGCTGCCTCGCTGCTCTACTTCTAGGCTGTGATGGACTAAGCAGTTTTGCTCTGCCATGCAGTTTCTGCCTTGGAGCCTTCAGCCATGGACTGAACCCCCTGAAACTGTGAGTGAAAATGAGCCCCTCCCTTTCTAAGGTGCCTGTGTCTGGTGTTTTGTCCCAACAGTGCAACAGCTGACTAGTACACTGGAATGGACCCTCCTCTGCCTTGGGAATCCCCAGGCCCACCCTGGCACAGTGCTCACTAGGAAGACTCCCAGAACTTGGTCTACAGTGGTGCTCATGGTTAAGGTTTGTTGCAGCAAAAGATACAAAGAAAAACTTGCACAGGGAAAAATAACACAGGGTGAAGTGCAAAGAAAAGCAGGTGGCAGCCTGGAGAGTCCTCTCCTCGGGCTGCATTGCAGTCTCAGCAGGTCACGATGAAAGGCACCACAGCCATCCTCAGCAACAGTGAGGTCCTGAGCTCCTCCAGTGATCAAGATGGCCGAGTTCCCATCAGGGAAGCCAATGCAACAAGCTTCTCCAGGAGACTGACAGTGCACCATCTTCCCCTCCGGAGCCAGGAAGCGATGCTCAAAGTGAGCACCAGAGCTCCCCCAAAGTGAACCAAAGCCATTGTCAGGACCAACGAGGCCCCGAGCTCTTCAGAGGATGAAAACAGCCAAGTTCATCAGGGAAGCCGGCGTGACGAGCTCCTCCAAGAGAACCAGTAGCTCCTTACAGCTTCCACCAGCCCCCATCAGCCTCTCTTAGTTCCCAACAGCCTCTTTTGTTCCCAAAAACCTCTTTTCTTCTCCAGGTCTGCCTCTTACGCTGCTGGCAACAGTCCCCAGGTGGGCCTCCCACACCCAGCACCACCCTTACTTAGCTCAGGTAGAGGTTATAAGTTGGCCACCAGTTGTCGATCTACCACAATAGTAAAGGAATTACAAATCAGTGAGATTTGTAAGGAGAAATACTTATATTTTGCAGGTGAAAATATGTAGTTTTAGCTCCTTTTGGAAATAGGTCTGGCAGAGCCAGTGAAAATTAAAAACAGGCATATTCTTGATTCAGAGCGCTAAGGACAACTGTCCAGGGCAGCTGAAGCAGGGGCGGTGAATGGCCTGCAAAGGGAGACAGGTTGCCATGGTCACTGACTGTTGTGCAGCCACAGAAAGATGAGTGTGAGGTGTGGGCTGTCCTCGGGCCTTTCCCCGGGGGCTGGCAAGTGGGGCCGGAAAGACAGCAGTGAGCATCCGTCTCACTGGAAGTAGCACAGCCAGGACGTTCCTGGGTGCGTGCATGTGTGGGCAAGTGTGCTGAGGGAAAGGGCAGGTGTACTCTGAAGAGTGGCCTCTGTCCTGAGGCGGGAGTTGGGGCAGACGGAGGGTGGCAGCCAGGAGACGGGGAGGAGGAGTCTAGCACCGCAGCACGGGTCACGTTTATCCCCCGATGAGCTTAGGTGCTGAGTCCTCACCGTAGCAGTCTGTCCTATATTTCTTCCCCTCTTCTCTTTTAATGACAGAGCCTGGTTTATTGAGAAGGCAGCAGTGTCCTAACCAGGAGACTGCATTCCTGGGTCTCTTGCAGCTTGGTATGGCCATGTGACTAGTTCTGACTGACTGAAAGCAGGAAGATGCCAGCTGAATCTTCTGGGAAGCTGTTTGAAAGGAGGCAGGGAGGTGGTGTGGCCCTTCTGTTCTTTTCAGTCTCTTGCTACCCTTCCCTGGAGGCAGATTTGATGGCTAGAGCCCCAGCAGCCACCTTCAAGTTTCAGGGCAGCTTGAGGGTGGAGGCCATTCCCTCCTCAGAGGATGGCAGAATCTGGGTTCCTGTCAGCTGTAGGGCTGTCCTGCCAGCCCTGGACTGCCTCACTGCATGCATGCTTTTGTTATTCTTGGTTTCTGTTCCAAGCCCCCAAGCATAGTTTCTGTTTGATACAGTATAGACTAAAAAAAAAAAAAGTTAAAATAACACACATTCAATTAACAAAGGGCTAAGCTGCAGAAGCAAGGTTAAAAATCAAAATTAGGGGAGAGAGCAAATGGAGATCTAGATTAAGCATGGGCATGACACTGGCTTCTAGCTATTTCTTCAGACTTGACTAAACTCAAAGTCACTCTTGACCCAAACCAGCTCTGCACTGCAAACAGAAACGGTCCAGGCTTGCTGTCTTCAGAAGCACAGACATCTCCAAGCCATTAGGATACAAGAGCGTGCATTAAGGATCTTCTCTCTCCACCTCGAAGTTACCTCCACTTAGGGGGTACAAAGCACGTGTTGGGCCCACCCCAGCACCAAACTGAGACTTGGGAGGGAAGGAGGGAGGCAGAGATGATGTAATTAAGCACCAGTCAGAGAAAGGGGCTAGAAGCAGTGCCCTGCTTTTAGGCATGTTCTTGACGACTCTGCATTCACTTTTGAATTGGAATAATTATCATAGTACATTAAGTTGAAAAGGCTTTTCTTAAGCAAAAGAGGAAAATGCCATTTATCAGAGAACTAAAGTAATGTTAAGACCGTAGACAAAGGCTCTGAAGCACTATGAAATTAGACTGTGCTTTTGAAGGCTGGTAATTAGAAAGTGGCGTGCTGTCTTTCACACCACGTTTTCTGCTGAAATTGTTTCACGGTGAGCTATTTTGCTTGGGTTTCAGTGAACCACTTTGTCTAAGGAACATTTTCTCTCTCCCAAAGTGAAACATCGCTGAGAACTGCACTGCCATCTAGCCCATCTCCCGGGAAAGGCAGGCTTCTGCCCCAGGCTTTGCAGGCCAAATGTGCAGCTTTCCTGAATATGAGCTCGCAGACTATCAGTTGTGGCCAGTACTTTGGAATTGAAGGGGAAAGAACCATCAGAGACATTTCTGGAGATCACAGCATGGCAGAGACCGGGACTTCTGTCCCCACGTAGGCAGGGTCTGACGTCTGGGGAGGACTTGGGTTACTGTCATTGTCTGATATTATTACTGGTTGCCTAAGGTTACTGTAATAAAGTACCTTTTGATTTGGGTGATATAAAACTGAAAGATAACATGGGTGAGAAATAGGACTTTGGCCCTGGCTGTCATTGTGTGTTCCCTCTCTTCTTCCCTCAAACATGAAATCAGAGGTTCTTTCCCTTTTAAAATGGTCTAAGGTCTGATTTGCCTGTGGGGTCACACACAGCTCTGAAAGACAGTGAAGTGAGTTTCAGTGGCTTCTCTGGCTGTGCACCCACACCCCATTTGAAGGCCAGTGTTTCTGCTCCCCAGTTCTCAGCAAGCCCGTGGGGTGGCTCTCACCCTAGACAAGCTCTGGTAAATGTGTAGAAGTCAACACAAAGGAAATCATGCAGGCTGTACTCTTAGCCAGAGTGAAAAAGGCCGTGGTGAACATGAGTGTGCAAGTATCTTCCGGAAGCCCTGCCTTGTTCTTTTGGATGTACCCTCAGCTGAGAGTATATGCTGGACCCTATGCTAGTTTCAATCTTAATCTTTTTTGAAGAACTTCCAGGCAGATTTCCATCATGAGTGAGTGACTTCACAGTTCCACCGCAAGGAATACACAAGGATTCCAGTTTCTCCGTATCTTTGCAAACACTTTCCTGCATGCTGTAGCCCTCACCCTCCTCACTTCCCTCCCAGCCATCAGCAGAAGGGCACACAGCTCTAGGACCTAGCAGCCGTCATGTGCCCCGGGAATTGCGATCCTGCAAGGAACCTCTGTGCCTCAGCTCCCTCTGACCTCAGTTCCCACTGTGCCAATCTGAACAGCTCTGGGGTCCACACTCACAGAGAGCTTTGGATACCCCACCCAGGTAGGCAAGAGAAGAGTTGGCTGGAAGAAGCCCTGGCAGTGAGGACATTGGCTGGGTTTAGCAGGGCTTGTCCTGGACCGCCTGCCGCCCACTGGCTGCACTGACCACTGTGGTAGGGGCGTGGGTGTGTGCATGGACAGACACATGGCTGCTCTGCGCCTTGGATGTGAAGCAGCCGGGCTCTCTGTGCTGCTGTGACCTGTGAGAACCGAGTCCTCAAGGCAGAGGTGAGGTGAGGACTGGCACAGGGTGGGGGCTCTGCATCCCCCTCGCTCTTCACCGTGGTGCTTCATCCCCCACACCCAACTCCGTTCACAAAGGAGGAGGCCAGGTTCTCCCCTTGAGCCATAATTTGCTGGCCTTGAGCAAGACCAGTGGTTGTGAAACCTGTGCTTTCAGAGTCAGCAGGAGGGCTGCGAGGCGCCCACCTGCCCTGCTCCCTGAGTCAGCAAGCCTGGGTTGCTGTTTGGAGCAGAACTGGTGTAAGACCGTGGGTGGGGTGGGTGGTGGGTGGGTGGGGGTGGGGCGGCAGGGCAGATGGGTTTGCAGGGTCCAGCAGAACCCATGCCTGCCCAGGTCTCCTGTCAGCTAAGAACATCCCCTGCAGCCCGCTGGTCTCTGGTCAGACTGAGGGGGCGGGTCTGGGGTTCTGGCTCAGGCTGGGCTCAGCTGGAGGAGGCATGAGCACGGAGACAGAGAGGGTGGAGGAAGTGGCCTGGGGTACATGCCCCTTGGAGGGACGCCTGGGCTGGGCTCCTCTCCCTCTCCCTCTCCCTCTTTGAGCAGCTTTGCTTCACCGGGTGAGCCTGTCACGCTGCCTCAACACAGACCCAGAGCAGCGGGCCAGAGCCCAAGGACCTGAAGCTCCACAAGTGGGAGCCAGAATAACCAGGGCGTCCCGCCCCGCCAGGTCTGGACCCTCTTCCTGCCCCGGACAGACCGAGGGCAGGCCCCGCCCCACTGCCCTCTGCACCGCCTGCTGCCCTCTGCACCCACTGCCCTCTGTGCCCGCAGCCAGAGAGGGAACCCCGGCCCCAGCCTCATCTTGGCTGCGCGCACAGTGGCTTCTCCTGGGCATGGCGCATGCCCTGGGCCCCGAGCGGCGTCTGCTGCTCATCTACACCGGTGGCACCTTAGGCATGCGGAGCGAGCGAGGGGGTGAGTTGGGGTGGCGGGGGCAAGCTCGGTCCTCAGCCGGTCTGTTGGGGCTCGAGCCTGGAAGTCAGTGAGCCTAGGGATGGGCTCCACTCAGCTGACCCTCACCCCAAGACCCCTCCCGCGGCCCCTGGCAGCACCTTTGCTCCCACAGGGTCCCTCTACCGGTCCTGCAGCCCCAGCTGCCCTCCAGGCCCTCCCTGACCTGGGTCACCATCCAGGCCCGGCCAGGCAGCATGCCTGACGGAGCTCCAGAGTGGTACCTCTCCCTGGTGCCTCCTCGAAGCTGTGCCTAAGCCCAGTTCCACTCCAGTCCTCCCCCCGGGGCCTGGCCAGGGCCCTCAGAAGCAGCCCTGAGGCTCCACCTGGCTGATCAACCACTGTAAGGAAGGGTGCGAGGCCAGAGCAGCCGGGACCACCAGGTTTATGAAAGGCAACACGGCGTGCACTTTGCTGTTCCTGGGTGCAGGAGACAGGGCGAAAGCCCATCTGTAAGGAACAAGGAGAAGCAGTTTTTATCGGGCTTGAAGGCAGGCAAGGGTCATTAGGCAGGAGGATCTTAGTAAACATCAGGGGTCAAAGGCATCCTCCAAATGCAGGTCTGAGCCATGGGTAGTGGACAGGAAGAGAATATAGAAGGGCAGATGGGTTGGGAACTGGAGGGCTGGAGAGCTGATGGGCACTAGCAGACTGGGTGGAGCAGGCGAGAGGTAATCGGTGTCTGGTCCGAGACAGGGTATGGATGCCGGGAGGGAGGGCTGACCTGGCTCTGGTGGGATGGCCAGGGCCACAGTGAAGATCGAAAGCCAGGGAGTGAGGAGGGCCCAGAGCCCAGGGTCCAGTCTGGGGCGGGGATGGGGTTTTGGGTAAGGCCAGGGAAGGAAAGAAGGGAGTGGCTGGAGTGGCAGAGCGGTCCTGGGGGTCGTTGCAGTAACAGCGAGCTGATGGGCAGTGAGTCCTGGGGGAGCTCACGTGGAGAGACCAAAGAACTTTCCAGGGGTCCTTGCTGTCTACCGAGGTGACTGATGTTGTCTAGACTTCATTAGACCAGGTGTTATCCTGTGTCTCACCCCTTGGGGAGTGTGTAGACCTGGTTTTTTGTTGCTTATCTTGAGGCCTGGCTTTTAACTGATGTGTCTCTGACCACAGTGGTGGTGTAGACAAAGCCAAAGAAACAAGCAAGTGTGGGCCAAACAATAGAATCAACAAGACTATTATGACCGTAGTCAAGCGTTTCACTAGAAGGACCCAGTAATAGCTTTCTATAATGAGGCTAAGGAGCCGGGCGTGGTGGTGCACGCCTGTAATCTCAGCACTTGGGAAGCTGAGGCAGGAGGATCATTGTGAGTTCAAGTCCAGCCTGAAGTGCATAGTGAAACCCTGTCTCAAAAAAAAAAAAAGAGGTTAAGGGAAGATCTAGGGAATTTTAGAATCTGATATGGCCCTAACCTGTCATCTGATATCTTGAGTAGCCATAGAGACATTAGAAGGATCAGGAATAAGTGTACAGCATTCAGCTTTTATAACAGCACAAGTCCCTTCTCATGCTATTGTTAGAGTGTCTAGTGTCATCTGATTTTGGAGGATGGCTTCCCATATATATATGTGTATATATATATATATATATATATTTTTTTTATTATACTTTCCTGCTGGGTATTTAAGACCAAGTTAAAATGAGACCTGTGTTAATTAAAACTGACCTCTCACCGCCCATCAGGGTCAGGTAAGCCTCTCGGAACCATGCGCAGAGCCTCTCAGCACCTCTGTCAGTGTCAGCTGCCAGGATGAGTCATGGCCCTGCTTGGCAGAACTTTTCTGGGTGGCCCTCCGGAGGCACACCGCACATCTTTGTTGATCTCTGCCTTCTGGGGTCCATCAGTCTCCCTGCTCAGGAGACTGAGTAACTCACCAGAGTTGTAGGGTCCTTTAGAAAAGGTTCCCTCATGTCCTGGGTCTCTGCTGACCTAGGAGGGCCAGGGTCAAAATATTGGTTATCCTCTTACCCCGGTTATCTCTTTAGCTCTGGTCCCTGAAACTGAGATGCTGAGCACCGAGAAGAGAAGGGTAGTTGTGTCAGTCTCAGTTAGCAGATGTAAAGCTCAAGTGTAATTGGTTTTTGATAGCTGGTGTTCTTTGTTAAAGACACATGGTTGTTGTAAGCTTTATAATTTAACCACTTAGGGGGAAAGGTGATTTTTTTTTTCTTTTTGAGACAGGGTCTTGCTATGCAGTTCAGGCTGGCCTTGAGCTCACTTTGTAGTCCAGGTTGGCCTCAAACTTGTGATCCTCCTGCCTCAGCCTCTAGAGTGCTGCACACCACCACACCTGGTGGGAAGGGTTTTTAATCAAGGGGTTTAAAGTTAACTTTGGCAAATTGGGGAAAAACTGGGCTTTTAAGAGTCTGAAGAGGATGAGCTCAGAGGCTGGCTGGCCTGGGAGGCTCTGGCAGAGGGAGGAAGAGCAGGACAAGGGAGAAGCAGTCTGGACTGGGCAGAGTGGCCAGTGGGAGTTGGGAGAGTGCATGACCAAAGGTTAGGGAATGGCAGGCAGCCTTTGGAATGTGGCCTAGGGTGGGCTCAGGCCGGGCATGACCAGTTCATGCATGGAGCCTGGGAGCCTCATATAGTGGCAGCAGGGAGGGGATGGTGGCACAGTGCCGGTACTGCTGGGGGTGTGGCCTGCTACTCTGGGGTCCAGTGGCCCAGGATGGGGCAAGGGGCTTGCCACAGGCTGGAGATTTTCTTTCCTGGGCTGGGCTCAGAAGTATGGACTACGGGCTGAACTTTATGTTGGCACCTGTGCCTGCTCTGTGGTCTCCAGGACTGTGAGCAGCAAGCGGGCTCCGGGTGGGGCCGGCTGGGCACAGGTGTTTGGCACCGCAGTCCTACAGCCTGGGACCCCTGGCCAGCCCGGTGCAGGGCAGGGCAGCTGGCGCCTGTGGCTCCTGTCTCAAGGTGATTGGCTGTGGTGGGAGGTGCTGCATGGGGGAGAAGTCAGGGAGGAATCGGCATGGGAGGGGAGCAGAGAGGGTGCGAGGCAAGGGAAAGGAGGGGAAAATTAGGGTTTCTAATATATTAGTGGAGAGAGGAAAGTCCAGACCTGCAGCTCGACCCTTGACGGAGTCTAAGGAAGAGCTCTGACAGCATCAGTTCGGGTCACCCTGAGACAGAGGACACCTGATGGCCACAGAGCTGCCTTTCACCCTCCTTGAGAGTGACGCGGAGCCATAGATAAGAGGAAATTCTCTGCTGATTACCCTTCCAGGCTGCCGAGCTCGAGTCCACCCAGGGACCTTTGGGTGCCAGCTGCAGAGTGGCCCCAGCACGGACCTCTGCTATCCTTTCAGTTTTGACTTCTGAGAAATCAGAGCTGTCTCCAGGAAGGGAGTCCAGCTGCCCAGCTGGTCAGCATTCCATTGGCCACTGGTGTCTGTCAGTGGGGCATTGCCAGGGGCACTGGAGAAACATGTCCCCTGCCCTGAGAGCGGCACTGCCCTGAAGGCGATTACTAGCTGGCAGAGCAACCAGTTTGCTTTTAGCATTCTATAAGGGACGGCTTCAGCCTGAGCCAGCTGAAGATAGGTGAGATTTCACGAAAAGGCCCATTTTATCAAGGCCCACTAGATGGCGCGCTAACATTATTTCTGCCTAGTGCTAAGCTAAGG
The DNA here is from genome assembly GCA_004027595.1 of Dinomys branickii. Classification (NCBI taxonomy): domain Eukaryota; kingdom Metazoa; phylum Chordata; class Mammalia; order Rodentia; family Dinomyidae; genus Dinomys; species Dinomys branickii. Next base: position 81,806 of record PVLD010005039.1, on the reverse strand, counting down.
TTAAAACCCACAGCAGTCAGAAGTGAAAAGTTCAAGGGAGTCCGAATGTAACATATACAAAACAGGCATGCAAAGACCTTATCCACAAGAGTAAAACATCCCTTTAGAGAAACATCATACAGTGATTTACAGAAGGTGCAAACAAGAATGACAATTATGATCACCTAATATAATTCAGTGATCAAATAAAAGCAAACTCTTATCTCCTGTTAATTGCTATTTTGTAAAATGTGAAAATCGAAAGCATTGTGTTCTCGTCACAGAGAGTGACAGTCTAGCAGGAAGCTTGGCCCTGCCTTGTTACACAAAAAGACCAGCCATTTGGGGTTCAGATCTGGAGAGGTAGAGAGATTTGAGGTTGTGCAGGAGGCAGGCTGAGGGGAGTGGGGGGTGGGAGGTAGAGGGTTCCCCACTGGAGAACAGAGGCATGGGAGAGTGGCCGGCTCTCCAGTGGACGTCTCCTGTTGGGCCCGAAGCTGTAGATGTGAGTGACTGTGCACAGCGAACATCTTTGCGGTTGTTCTGATGCCAAAGGGAATCAGCCTTTCCAGCGGCGCTTTTCCAGGCCAGCACTGGTTTCAAAAGCACAAGAAGGCAGAGCGAGCCTCTCTCTGACTTTATGGAGCAAAGTGAAGGGCAGGCAGGAGGAAGAAGGGGAGAGAGAGAGTCGGTCTTACCCTGGCGAGATCTGGCCCGGCAGAGGTGGCTGGAGCTGCAGGGACCAAGGTCTGAGGATGGTGCTGCTTGGTCTCAGCTGAGCTGGAGATTTAAGAAGGCTTGAAGCCCCCAGAGAGAGCTGGTCTCTCTCCCTAGTTTCAGCCCCAGATGTAAGGAGCAGTGTGAGGCAGAGGCCAGCCAGGACCACCAGGCTTGTGAAAAGCGACACAGCATGGAATTTGCTGTGCATGGGTGCAGGAGACAGGGCAAAAACCCATCTGTAGGAAACAAAGAGAAGCTGCTTTTTTACAGGGCTTGAAGGAAGGCAAGGGTCACGAGGCGGGAAAATCTTAGTAAACTCCAGGGGTCAAAGTTCTCTGGCTGTCTCTTGCCTCAGTGGGCAAAGTTCTTGAGATGTCCGGACTTTGCCTGTGTCTCAGGACTTTGCCTGTGTGTGTGCAGGCTCCCTCTGGATCCCCCTTATGGGGTCACCTGTGATGGCATTTAGGGCCCACCCAGGAAATCCAGGACCAGCTGTCCATTTTCCTAGGCATAAGCACACTTGCAGCAGCTTTGCCACGAAACATAGCATCCATAGGTCCTGGGGTTGGGATGTGGGTGCACGTTCAGCACGCCATGCTAGGGAGGGTTGTCTGGCCCATTGTGAGGTGGTGGCTCCTGGGCGTCTGCAGAGCCCTCAGGTCTGCCGCACACACGCAGGCTCCAGTTTCCCCAGGTGTTCCTTGAGCCCTGCCCACAGGACACTTTATAAGCAGCCGATCTACAGCTGACCTGTCATCCACTCCTCCAGCAAAGGCCACAGGGTCTTGGCACCAGGCTGGGGGAGTGGGGCCAGGGACAGTTCAGGTTCTTTCTCTGGTGGGGAAGTGGGGCCACAAACACTCACTGTCTGATGGGCCCGGGACAGTCTGTGTGGCTGGAGAGGAGCTTGGACTGTGCCTTGGCAGCTGGAGATGAGAGGGTGGCAGGGTGGGAGAGAAACGCCACCCTCCTGCTGGCTCCAAAGTCTGCCAGGCTCCCAACCCCTTGCATCAGGGAGAGAGCAAGGGGTGCCACGTGGGTCCGTGGAGTCTGTGGCCTATTCGTGACCTGGCCTGGGAACTGGCTGCAGGCCAGCCAGTAGCTGCCAGGCCAGAAGTGGTGTTGGTGCTGGTGGTAGGGAAAGGCTTGCAGTGGGAGCTACAGGGAGAGGTGGACTTCACCCTGGACTATTGACCCCAGGAATTGCAGGGAGTGGCCAGCAGTCCAGTTGGGCAAGAGAGCCTGACCCCAGCCAGGAGAAAGGCTGATGTTCATAGTGACCCGGGAAACCAAGGCTGGGGGTACCAACAGGGCCAGCACCTGACTCTGGGATGTGCTTCCTCTGGCAGAGGCCATTGGCATCCAAGATGCCCGGGGGCCTGTGGCTGGCACCTCCTGAGATGCACATTATTTCTGAGACTCACTGGCTGTAGGCCCGAGGACCTGTGTGGGGTGTGGGCAGCATTTGCTCTGCGCCTATCCTCTCTTGAAGGGCCGGGGGCAGGGGATGTGGGCAGCACACTAAGAAGTCACACGTATCTCTGCCAGTTAGGGTCCAAGGGCCAGTGAGAGCATATGTGGGAAGGGTACTAGAGCCTGGCATAGGGAGGGCCTCCTGGTAATGGTGTCTGGAGTGGGGCCTGGAAGCTCCTGCTAGTGAGAAGTGGGGGGCAGCACCTTCAGGCGGCAACAGCAGTGCCTTGTGGGGAGGGGGTAGCACAGTGGGTGTGTGTGGCTGCCGTGCAAGGCAGGCTGGTGGGGCCTTGCTTGGCCAGGAGTGTGGACTCCTCTGGAGGTGGGGGGCAGGTGGGGTGGGACCACAAGAGGGCAGATGGTGCTGAGGGGTTGTCTGGTTCCAGATGAAGACTCCACATAGGCTCCAAGGGAGGAAACCGGCTTCCAGACTCAGGACAGCTGTTGGCCTCTGGAGGGTCGCCCAGCCTGGTGGCATGCAGTGGGGAAACAGGGCCCCTGTCCTGACTGCACATTGCCCCCTCTGCCCGCAGTGCTTGTCCCTGGCCCAGGCCTGGCTGCCAGGCTGCGAACCCTGCCCATGTTCCATGATGAGGAGCATGCCCGGGCCCAGGGCCTCCCTGAACACACCCTGGTGCTGCCGTGAGTGGGGCTTCTTGGGCGCTGCAGCATCTTGAGGGCAAGGGTGGCAGATACTGAGGGGCGCTGCACTGTGGGTGTGAGGGGCAGGCGCTGCTTTCTCAGGGCTGAGGGCATGACCCCCGGGCAGCCTTCCGCCCAAACACGGGCAGGGTGACAGCGTCAACAAGTGTGTGGTGAGGAAGCCCTGTCAGGGCCAGAGCATACCCTGAGGCACACCCCAAGGGTCAGCCTGCTGCCCTTCACGGGGCGGGGGGGCGCGGGGTCTGGACTGCAAGTTGCCCTCCCTGAGCAAGGGAGCCTCCTCCTGGGTTGGTCCCAGATACCCACATGCAGGGGCAGAAGGGACACTGCTTAGGAACAGCCTGGCCTGGCCTGCATCATCACCCCCACCTGGGGGCCTCCAGGTGGAAGTGAGGCCCTGTAGTCGGGGTGGGGGAGCCTGTGGGGTGCACAGTCCCCTGGCAGTGGCCCAGGGAACTCTGGATCTGGAGGAACCAGAGCAGGAGCCTATGTTTGCCTCCGTAGCCCTGCCAGCTCCAGCCCCAGGGTTGTCTACACAGTGCTGCAGTGCCAGCCCCTCTTGGACTCCAGCGACATGACCATCACTGAGTGGGTCCGGATAGCCCAGACCATAGAGGTGAGGTGGGGGCATTGGCAGGGCTGAACCTTTGTGCAGAGTAGGGTGTGCAGTGGGGTCACTGGGAGCTGAGATGGTGGTCCTGGGGCACAGCAGGGCCACAACTGGCGCTCTCCCCACATGGGTGTAGAAGGGGCCGAGGCCACACATTCCTGTCAAGGAGCAGCCCAGCAGCTGGCTCGGTCTGTTCATACCATGGGCTTGGCCCAGGCCGAGGGGGCAGGATGTGCACCGCTGCCTGGGGACTGACCGGCTCCGTGCGCTGGGCCCTCCCCACTGTCCCCAGCAGTGTGCGGACTAGGTGGGCCTGAGCCATGGGGTCTGTGCGGGGCCTAGCACTGTGCAGTGCTGTGTGCTGTGGCCAGACTGCCCCTTGGTTCCCCACCTGCCCAGTCTCAGTGCCCACACAAGCCTGGCTGTGGCTCGGGGCAGTGGTCCTCTGCCTTATCCTCACCTGCTCCCTTTAGAAGCCGCCTGCTCCGTGGGTGCAGTGGCACACACCTGTCATCACAGTTACTCAAAAGACTGAGGCAGGAGGTCCACAGGATCAAGACCACCTTGGGCAGCCCTATCTCAAAAGATAGAGAGCTGGATATAGCTCAGCAGTATAGTGCCCCTGGGTTCAAGTCCTAAAACCTAAAAAAAGAGCCAGTGGGGTCACTCAGACTCCCCCTTCCCTGGCCAACCCTGGTCACTCTGGTCTCCAACCCCAGCAGGGACAGGCTGTGACCCTGGCTCTGTCTCCATTTTGGGAATAAGGCAGCCAGAATACCCATCCAGCCTGGGCTGTGTGGGCCCAGGACTGGCTTCTTTAGGGCAAGGCCACTCTCCTGGGGTCTGAGCAGTGCCTTGTGTCCCTGCTGCAGGATCAGGGCACCTCACCGTGGCCTCTCAGCCTGCCACTATAGCCTCTTGGGGCCATCAGAGGGTGCCCCCTGTGGCTCCCCGCCCCTCTGGCCCCAGGCTGGTGAGGCCAGGGGAGGTCCATGTTCTCTCATGTGACCTGGCGGCCACAGCCCAGGTCGGCTGCCTGCTAGAAGGTGGTGGCAAGGGCATTCAAAATGGCCAGCTGTACCTGCTCAGCGGCTGCAGTTCCTGCACAGGTCCACTTCTACCAGTCTTCCAGACCATGTGCCTCATGCTGGTTGCTTGGGTCCATGCTGCCCTCCCAGGGGAAGGCGAGGTTCCCACCTCCGTCCCTCCTGCTGCCCTGGGTTCCCCATCCTCACCATCCCTGCCTGGGAGGTCCTAGTTGCCAGTCTTGGGGCAGCTCCTCGCCTCAAGGAGTGTCAAGAGCCCCCAGGATCCATATTCTCATGTCCTGACCAGCCACTGGGTGTAAGGCCGTGGAAGTATTGGGGCCCTGCGCTCCAGGCAGGGCCTTCAGGGGAGCCTCCAAGCCCCTCCATCTGCACTGGGCTCTGTGGCTGCCACACCCCAGCCTCCCGCTCCCAGGCCTGCCCTGAGCAACCCTCTCCTGCAGAGGCACTACGAGCAGTATCACGGCTTTGTGGTCATCCACGGCACTGACACCATGGCCTTTGCAGCCTCTGTGCTGTCCTTTGTGCTGGAAAATCTGCACAAGCCTGTCATCCTCACTGGCGCACAGGTAACTGAGAAGTGGCTCCTTGCGGGCAGGGGCCCCTCAGGCCAAGCTGGACCTGGGCTTTGGCTCTGTGCTGTGTCTGAGCAGCTCCCCAGGCTGGCTCCTGCTGTGTGCTACCCACCAGGGTGTGTGGATGCCCTCTGTCCTGCCTGGGGCAGCCCTGCCAGTCCCTGGAGGCCCATGACCCCATGGTGGTCTCGTCCCTTTGGTGCCCAGCTGCCTACTGCCTGTGGCACCAGGCTCCTCTCCTCCCCCTCCATAGGGCCTCCTGTCTGGGTCCACAGCTGGTGTTGGGGAGGCGGTGGCCACTCCCCTGCCTCTGGTCTTCCTTCTTCCTCCCGGGGTTGCTTCCCATCATGCTGCCCCAGGGAGCCTGGCACACGTTGCCCTCCTCTCCCCCTGACCCAACACAGCAGGAGGTCCAGACCCCCATCAGGGCCTGCTAGAGGCTGAGTTGGGGTCCCCCTGCCTGCACGGGGCTTGGCAAAAGCCAGTCCGGGTGGCTACTGGGTGTCAAGGAGCTGGATGGGCACTTGGCTTGCACGGGGCACGGTGCGTGGGTTGTGGTGCTGGGTGCAGGGACCACTGTTGGTGGCCTTGGAGGTGGGCGGCTCCCCCTCCCCACAGATCCTGGCTGCCTCTGAACCGAGGGGTTTGCTGAAGAGGAATCCACCCAGCCTGCCTGTGCTGCCCCACTCCAGCCTACCTCCCAGCTTCTCCCCAGGTCCCCATCCACGCGCTGTGGAGTGACAGTCGGGAGAACCTTCTGGGGGCTTTGCTCATGGCCGGCCAGTACATCATCCCTGAGGTGCCCGGTCCCTGGGTGTGGGGTGCATCAGTGGGGGGGCAGGGGCGCCATGGCTGGGAGTGCACCTCAGGAGGCAGAGGGTGTGTTGGTGTGGCGCAAGGAACCACTGCCACAGGGCCTATCGGGTTCGTGACTCGACTTACAACTAACACACGGCCATTAGCAAAAGTCTTGGAGCCGAGTGTGGTGGCACAGGCCTATAATCTCAGCACCAAGGGAGACTGAGGCAGGAGGATCAGAAGTTTGAGCCCAGCCTGGGCAATTTAGCAAGACTGGCCAAAATATACAAGGGCGAGGGATGCAGCTCAGTATGAAGGCTCAGGCTCGGGCTCAATCCCTAGTAATGCAAAAACAAAACTTTGATAAAGCAGATGAGACAGTTGCCCAGTTTGCAGCCCAGAGACACTGCCGTTAGCCTGGTGTTGCTTCCCGATGCCACATCACGTGCGCTTACATGTACGTCACTGATGTGTGCACAAGTCCCCCTCGTTCCGCAGGTCTGCCTGTTCATCCAGAACCAGCTGTTTCGGGGCAACCGGGTAACCAAGGTGGACACCTGGAGGTTTGGGGCCTTCTGCTCCCCCAATCTACCCCCACTGGCCACCATGGGTGCGGATGTCACAGGTAAGCCTGCCGGAGGGCGGGGCCTGGGGATGGGGGCTCCCGGCACGGGGAGGGGCACCAGGCAGGGGCTATGGAGCCCTCAGGGGTGGGTCCTGGTGAAAGATCTGGGGCTTTTGACTCTTGTGTGTCCTGCCTGCCACGTGGCCCCAAGCCCGGGCATTCCTCAGTGACCACTGTGGCTCTGTGGCACACTCTTCTCCTTCCGTGGAGCTGCCCAGGGTCCTGAGGCTTCCCTGGAGGGCTGGCCCACCCCTCCTTGCCCCAGATGCAGAGCTGCCCCGGAAGACTCAGCCCTCTTACCCCCTGGGGTGCTTGCCCTCCTGAGGGGCAGTGGCTCCCAGACCGTGAGGTGGATCCTGTGAAGGCCCCGGTCCTGAGGGGCAGCCCCTGGCCTGCTGTGCCTCACTGCTTCCTGACCACAGGGGTCTGCCCCACTCTGCTGTCTGGGGGCCTGCTCTGGAGCCCCAGCTGTGCTAGATTTCACTTGGGGGCACCTGGAGCCTTGATGCCCTGCCTGGGCTGGGCTCCTGCGGGCACATCAGGGTGGGGCTGCTTGTTCTGGCTTGACTGTGTGGCTGGGCAGCAGCCTGAATACTGGAAGGGCCCCAGAGCCTATGTATTGTCAGGGGGCCCTGAGCCAGGGCTCCTATCCTGGGGTTCTCACCTGTGTCCCCTTCCCTGCCCTCCTCCTAGCTGTCTGTATGCCTGATGGTGCCGAGCAGTCTGGAAGGCCTTCTAGAGGCCGCCCTTGTGGGCTGGTATGGCTGGTGGACAGGCTTGCCAGTCCACCTGCCCAGGGAGGAGTTCAGCTGGAGGTGAGGGTGCTGCCCTGCAGGTCAGCTCCCTCTGAGTTGCACCTTCCCTGGGTGGGTGGAGAGGCCAACACTCTGGAACCCAGGGCCTCTGCCACATGCAGAGCCCAGCACCTCTGGCCCCACCTGACAGGGTAGCTTGCCCTCACCCAGCCACCCAGGGAGGCCGACCCTGGCACCTAAGCCCTGACTCAGGTGTCGTGTCCCTGTGGTGCACTGTGGTACAGGTGTGTGGGAGCCTGTGCCCCATCTGCCACTCTGACGTCAGCCTGCCTGGCAGGTTCTAACACAGCGGCCCAGGGCACTACAGCTGGGGCCCTGTGGAGGGCGGTGCCAGACCAGGCCCACCCTCCTAAAAGCCTGAGGGACAGCATGGTGTCACCTCCTGTGGGCGTCTAGCCACCTTTACACACTTCTGGGCAGTGGGGGACTCCCAGCAACAGGGATGAAGATGTGGTCACATCCTCATCCCCAGGCCCTGCCCAGCCTGAGTGTCCTGGGGTGGAGAAAGGGGCATGGACACTCAGGCTGTGCTGGTTGTGCACAGAGCCCAGTACCCTCCTTTGTACAGGAGTGGCCACTTCTCTCCCAGACATGCCAGAGCCACGCTGGTCACACATCCTGTTCTTACAGGGTCCAGTGCTGTGGGAGATAGGCCAGGGGCTTCAGGGGATAGAGCTGCATGGGCCTGGCCTCCACCCCAGGGCACCCCATTCCTGGTCTCCAGACCTGGAGGTTTTACAGAATCTCTTCCCTGGAGGTGGCCACCAGGCAGGCCTCGGTCTCCTCCCCACCCCCTTTGGCAGCTGTAACCCTTTGGAGGTGGCAGGATCCCCCCAGCCTTATGGTGGTGCAAGTCCTTGAAGTGCCCTACATTAAAGCCAGCACTCGCTGCGCTGTACAGGCTGAGGGAGGCTGAGCCTACCTGCTGTGTCCAGAGTGACCTCTCACTCTCAGCTGAATTTGAACTGTGCTCTGGAAAAGGCAGGAGGCAGTGGGCTTATATCCTTGGAGGAGGGAGAGGTGGTGCAGATCTCCTCCAAGCCCTGAGCCTGACTCTATGGAACCTCAGGGAAGACCCTGCTCCTCCCCGAGCTTCAGTTTCCCTGTGCTGGCCTGGCTTAGAGGGCCCCCTTGGTCCTCCTCGTGCCCCTCCTGGCCAATTGCCCGCATCACCGCCGCATGGCCATCGTACTCCTCCTCTCTTGGGCCCCGTGCCCACCCTGGAACCTGACACGGGCCCAGTGAGCAGGATAGGGAGGGCTTGCTGTAGAGGGAGTCAGGGCAGAGGCCATTCAGGGCCCGGATGCAGAGGCCACACCCAGCCCCTCTGTCCTCAGTTGCCAGGGAGCTGGTGCGGACGGCCAGCTGGAAGGACTCGCTGGTGGTGCACAGCAGCATGGAGCTTGACGTAGGGCTGCTGCGCCTCTACCCAGGGATCCCCGCCTCCCTGGTAGGCCCGCCCCGCCCTGTGCCCAAGGGTGCCGTGAGCCCCCCGCCCCCGTGGCTCCCACTTGGAACCCACCTGCTGTGTCCCCACTTCGCTCTGCCCAGGCCCTTCCTGTGGCACAATGGGCGCTGCCCTGGGCCCCACACTACCTCGGCTTGTGACTCTGGGCTCACCCCCGCTTCTGAGATGCAGAGCTGTTGGCCCCCAACTCAGGCCAAGCCCTGTTTTCTGAGCTGCCAATGTGCTGTCCCACACACGAGGCTGGTGCCTGGCCATAGGGTCTCAGGAAGCCTGCATGCCCATTAGCACAGTTTCCTGTCCATGGTGCCTGAGCAATGATCCCTGCTGCTGGGAGGGACAGAGCGCCTGGCCAGGTGATGGTCTTGTCTCCTCGTCCGCCACCCCTTGACGCGTTGCCAGTGTTCAGAGTCTGACCTCACTGGGGATGAGGGGTCCTGAAGGGACATGGGGCTGCACACAACCCCGCTCAGAGCTGAGCCTGCTCTATACCGCACCAGCAGGCACAGGGCAGGCCCTGGGTCCCCACAACAGGGCAGAAAGCAAAGGTCCCCAGCAGCTCCTCCACACGCATCCCACAGGTCCGGGCTTTCCTGCAGCCCCCACTCAAGGGTGTAGTCATAGAGACCTTTGGCTCAGGCAACGGGCCCACCAAGCCCGACCTGCTGCAGGAGCTACGGGCTGCAGCCAAGCGCGGCCTGATCATCGTCAACTGTAGCCACTGCCTGTGGGGGCCTGTGATCCCAGGCTATGCGACAGGCTTGGTGAGAGGGGGCTGAGGCGTGGGAGGGCACAGGGCAGTGGGGCCCTGACCCCCACCCCAGGAAGGTGTGTGGAGGCTGTGAGAGCCACCCTGTCCCCCTCCCTGCAGGCTGAGGCTGGCGCCAGCATTGTGTCTGGCTTCGACATGACCTCAGAGGCGGCCCTGGCCAAGCTGTCCTACGTGCTGGGCCGGCCAGGGCTGAGCCTGGATCACAGGAAGGAGGTGTGTGCCACGGGGCTGTGGGCACGGGCTCCAGGTCACATGCCGCGTGCACGTCAGCTGGCTTTGCCATCCTCGCTCCCCGCCTCCTCTTTCTCTATGGAACCTCGAGTGTCGGGGCAGACAGGCCCACAGCCCTCCTGGAAGCCCCTCCTTCCCCACCTTTCCCAGGCCACTGGGCTGCTAGTCAGTGGCAGAACTCAGAGGTGCTGAGTTCACAGGGCCGAGCGTGGGTCTCAGAGGCCACCCTCGAGCCTGTGGATGGAGTTCTGAGCTGCATGGCCAAGCCCGGTGGCCTCTGTGTCCTCCTCCAGCTGCTGACCAAGGATCTTCGTGGGGAGATGACGCTGACCACGAGGGATAAGCACCAGTCTTCTCTGTGGAGCAGTGCACTGGGGCACAGTGTCACCTGGCTCTTGGGTCTGAGTGGTGGCCAGGTATGCCAGTGTGGACAGTGGCAAGGCCTTGAGAGACAGTGGGGCCATGCACCCCACAGGATGAGCCAGCCCATGACCACTGCTGTTCAGTTCCAGCTGCCACTCAGGTAGCCAGGCCCGGGAGCAGGGCTGATGACCCGTAGGAACCCTTGGAGCCCAAGGTGGGTGGCACCAAAGGGCAGAGGTGTAGGTGCCTCTGCACAAGACTGGGTGTGAAGGGTCAGGCCTGGGCTCTCCAGACTCTGAGCCCGCAGTCCCCTCCCTGCAGCAACCCCTGCAGATGCCCCCACTTTGAGCGCCCTGCGCACACCCAGGCATCCAGAGCAGGAGGGCAGGAGTGGACCCTGGCTGGCTGGGCTCTGAGCCCTGTGCCCAGGGCCTGCTGGGCTCCTGTCCCTGGCAGAGCTGTTAGGGCAGCACTGTGATCCGCCTACCAGGCCGGCGGGGTAGATGAGAGGAACTGGGGCGCGTGGCCTGTCATTAGGGTGGGACCTGGGGCCTTCATGCCTCCAGGGACAGCCAGCTGCCAGCAGCTTTGTGACTGGGCTGGGCCGTGGGGTGCAGGGGCACACTGCTGGACCTTGTGGGGACCCCCTAGGTGACTGCCTCTGGCCCTTCCAGGAAGGTGGGGAGTGTGGAGTGGCCCTTTTCTCTCCTGACCCATACCCCTCCTCACTCACTCACTCACTCACTCACTCACTCACTCAAGGATTTAGTAGAGGAAATGGACTCGGAAGGTGGTGGCAGGCTGCTGGGTCATTACCAATGGGGACAGACCCAGTTGGTGGCCCTGCGTCTGGACTTTGGCTCCAGGGTGTGGGGTCACACAGGCCTTGGGTGGAGTGGTGTGGCTCCACGGTGTGCAGTTCCAGCACTTTCCCTGGGGGGTGGGCTCTGCCCGCCCTTTGCCCTGGAGTGCCAGGGGCCCACGGTGCTGCTCAGGCCCCAGGGACTGTCATCCTCCCAGGAAGTGGATGCAGTGCGGGACACCGTGATGCCTAGCCTGGCCCTGGCTGCAGCCCACAAAGGTGACCTCGAGGCTCTGCAGGCGCTTGTGGAGCTGGTGAGCCCTGTGGTGCCAGTCCTTTTCCCAGCATGGGCAGAGGGTACCAGCCCACTGTGGTGGGCACCCTTCCTGTCCTTGCTAGCCTTGCTGTGCCCTCTGCCTGGCCAGGCCCCTGACTTCAGGCCCTGGTCCTCTGTGCCCAGCCCTCTCTGAGTGCTGTGCATGGCCCCTCCTGTCTCCCAGGGCAGTGACCTGTGGCTGGAGGACTCAAATGGGCAGACCCCACTGCATGTGGCTGCGCGGAGGGGGCACGAGGGCGTGGTCACCATGCTGCTGCACAGAGGCGTGGATGTGAATACCCGTGACCAGGATGGCCTCAGCCCACTGCTGCTGGCTGTACAGGGCAGGTAGCTGGGTGGGGCACTGCGTCGGATGCGTGGGCAGGAGAACCTGCTTGTTGTGAACAGAGACCAGGTGGCCTGACTGTGGGGTGATCCAGGAGGGCCTTATGGAGGAGGTGACCTCCAAGCCGAGCCAGGCAGGCCCAGGTTTTAGAAAAGGAGAGCCACTGGCCAAGCACAGGTGTCCTGGGCGCACCCTGGCCTGAGCAGGCAGATGGACAGCTGTCACGGGCTCAGGTCTCGTGTACTCCTGCTGTGGACGCAGCAGAGTGGGAGGCCCCTGCGTGAAGAGTCAGAGTCCCTGCCTCTCCTGCCCCACTTGCTCACCCACAGTTGCTGCAGGCCCTGGGAAGATGCTGGGAAAGGAGGTTCTTCCCCACCAGAGGGCCTCTGCAGGAGTGCCCCACGGGCATCCCTGACCCCAGGCCTGGAGCAGCCTGAGGGGCAGGACAAGGTGTCTGTGCCGTTGGGAGTGTGTGTGTGGGTATGCTGCGGGCTGGGACTGGTGTTCAGCTAACTCCCCTCCTATAGCCTCCACTCTCAGTGATGCAGAGGCCATCTTGGCTTAGTGACACCATCACTCACCTGTCTTGACGACAGGGCCATCCAGCCCTGCCCAAGCTCCCCAGACCTGTCACTGAGGCCAGGGGTCCAAGCCCAGCACTGCCGGGCTGTGTCCAACTGAAGGGTCCTGGGGGCCATGTCCCTGGGAAGGGTGAACCTTCCTTGAGGACAGCAGGGGTGCTGTGGGGCGATCCCCGCACCGACCAGGGTGATCTAGGCTGGAGATCTGCACCTGGATGTCCCTGGGTATGGGTGAGTGGAAGGAGATGAGGTGGGTGCGCCCGACCCTGCCCTGGCTACCCGCCTGGCCCTGCTGCACTGGAGTGGTCCAAGCGCTGAGCCTCCTGGAGGGCTCGATGCCTATGTTCCCTAAAAGTAGGGTGGCTACATAAGCTATGGTCTCCTCAGTACTTGAGGTGCCAGAGGCAGGTTGTCCCACTGCCCTGGCATACCCTGTCCTTGGCCTGCAGAGCCTTACCTGCACCCCGGCCCCACTGGCAGACACGTGTGACATGTGTCCTAGAGGGCTGGCTCAGGAGCCAGCATGGGCAACAGCTTGGGTCCCAGCCTGGTGTCCTGAAGCCAAGCCGTTGTTGGCATCCATCTGCAGGGCCTTGTCCCCCACCCCAAGGGCAGAGTCGGGCACAGCTGACTCAGTTTCCCAGAGCCAGTCCTGGGCCTAGCTGGAGCTGGCCCCAGGGTGAGTGTGAGACGGTTTCTGGGTGCATCAAGGCTCAGGTGCAGGCTGTTCTCCAGGTGCTGGCCTGGGGATGGGCAGGGGCACCACTTGGGGCATGCAGTCTGTGTGGAGGATTTGCCTGGCCGGTGCACACCCAAGGCCACAGAGGTGGTGGGACCTTGAGAAGGATTCATTGCCCGGGCCTGAGCAAAGGGCTGGGCAGCGGCTGTGTCTGTGGCCAAGGTGACCAGTGCAATCCTTCTTATGACAGGCATCAGGGCACCATTGGGCTCCTGCGGACGGCTGGGGCCTGCCTGGCTCCCCAGGACTTGGAGGATGCAGGAACAGAGCTGTGCAGGTGAGGGTGACCAGCGTGGGCACAAGGCTGGAGGAAGGAAGCCAGGCCTGCTGGGAGGGACAGGCTGACCAGGGAATGGGGGCTGAAGCAAGACAGCCCACATTCACTTCATGCACTAGCCTGGCTGCCTGGCAGAGGTATCTGCCTGCCATATTCTGGGTCACTCCGGCTGAGAGGACTGTCTGGCAAGGGCGTGTGTGGTGACCATCTTGCTGCATGGGGGATCAAGTAAGGCACAGGCTGGAGGCCCCTGCGCAGTTGCCATGGGCAGACCCTGTCACTGTCCCTGTAGCCAGGGGCTCCAGGCCGGAAAGTGGGATTGGGCTGGCTAGGAAAGAGGGGTGGGCGGGAGGAGGGAGGAACCTGCCCCGCAGGAGAGGATGCCTTGGCACCAGCCAGGCCCCCTGCCTGGCCCCATACCGCTAGCCCTGCATGTGGCGTGAGTGAGAGACTGCTCCCCCATACTAGTCTTGGATGCTCCGGCAGGATGCTTGTTGGTGCTGGGGGCCTGGCTGGCAGAGGTGGGCTGAGGCTGCGGGGGTCCCAGGAGCATGGAAGCTGGATTTTGCCCAAAGGGATTTGTGGGGTGGCCTGGTCTGGGGCTGTAACCCAGGCAGGCCACGATGGCGCCAGGGACAGATGGAGAAACAGCCGCATAGCCGTGGGAGGCAGGGCTGGGGCCACCGCCGTGTGGAACTCCGCTTAGGAGGGCTGCCAAGGGGCGCCGTGGGGGCCACTGTGCGGGAGTTGCGGGTGGGGGTCCGGGAGGGCTGATGCTACCCTCCAGTGTGGTTCACCCAGAGATTACTGAGCGCCAGCGTGGGGCTGCTGCAAACAGACTCCTCCTATGAGCCAGTTGCCAGGCCTGGAGGGGGTTGTCCTTCCTGGCCAGTGGCCCGGGGTGGGCTCTGAGGTCCTGGGGGCTCCTCTCCAGGCCACCCAGCCCCGCCTTTCTAGCCAGGAACTGTTCAGCCTGCAGGGCCAGCAACACCTCCTCGTATCCCTCCACCTGGGGCCCCAACCTGGGGCCCTTGTGAAATGGAGCTGCTGGGGCGCTGCGCAGGCAGGGGTGGGGAGTGGAGTGTGTGCGCATGCGTCCCCTCCACCTGAGTCACGGCCACACCCACTGGTGAAACCAGACTCCTGCCACAGGGCGGGGCGCTGCTGGGTCAGCTGTTTGGGGCTGGCTGTGTGGAAGCAAGAGTGGGCAGCAGGGGACACACAGGGAGATGTTGCCCAGCGGGTCCTGACAGCTCATCCCCCCTCAGGCTAGCAGCCAGGGCGGACACAGAGGGCCTGCGGGCCTGGTGGCAGGCCGGGGCCAACCTGGAGCAGCCGGGCTACGACGGGCGCAGTGCTCTGTGTGTTGTGAGTGCAGCACCTTCTGGAAGGCCACCCTGACCAGCGCACCAGCGCTCTCTCCCTTGCTGCCCCACTGCCCTCTACAAGGAGCCCTCTGGGCTGCCTCCTTCCCTGTCCCAGACCCCAGGCCTAGAACTGTGAGGGGACATGGGGGCCCCATGTGCATGAGCTGGAGGTGGGAGAGAAGGGCAGGGTATCTTGGGAGCCTCTTTTTGGTCCCTGAGCAGCTTCCACCCCCACAGGCAGAAGCGGCTGGGAACCTGGAGGTGGTGGCCCTCCTGCAGAGCCTGGAGGGTGCAGGCCCAGTGAGTCCCACTCGGGGTCCTCAGGGCTGGCTGGGCTGGAACACAGCGTGGAAGGGGGTGGGGCAGGGCCCCATCTCCAGGGACCACTGAGCCTGCAGTTCTCAGGAGACTGCTGTTCCCAGGAAGTGCTGCCTGGCATCTGACCTCCAGAAATCCTGCTGCAGTGTGAGCCACTCCTCGACCTGCTGCCTTGACCTGCCAGAGGGACCTTGGGCACAGGACCCCTGCCCAGCAGGGTGGCCCCACTGCTGGACTGCTCCCCTGGCTGTCTCAGTGACAAGGCATAAAGGGCTTTGTTGGGCAGAACGGCAATAAAGTTGCTGCAGGACGATGCCTCCCAGGCCCCAGAGTTCAGCTAGGGGCGTCTGTTGGGCTGCGACCATGGCCGTGGGAGGAGCAGGCACCCTGGGGACCAGAGGGACAGTCAGTCACCCCAGGCTGCTGGCTGGTGGGGTGGGGAGGCACAGGATGGGGACCTGAAACAGCTACCCTCTCTGCACCCAGCATTCCACCCTCATCACGGGGCAGCCCACACAGGGCTCCCGAGGGGCTGATGGGCCTGTGGGCAGTAGGGAACCTGGCACTGTCTCCAGCCAGAGCACTGCCATGGTCACTCTGTCCCCACTCAGGTGCGCCTCTGCCCCTGCCCACCAAAGCCTCTGCTGTCTGCTGCTGGGGGCAGGGAAGAGGACCAGCTCCATGGTGCCAGCCAGGGGCTGCTGCAGGTGTGCTGATGGGCACAGCCACCACCTGCCTCATCAGAGCCTGGCTGGGGCTGAATTCAGGGGCTTGGGACCAGGTCAGCATCTGCTCCAAGCTTTAGGTGCCCAGCAGGGGCAGTACCTGCCCCAGGACAAAACCACCAGCCACCTTCACCTGCCCTGTGCAGCACTGGCCTCCCCTGCTGCCCCTGGCCTTGACACCTCTCCACACCAGCATTCCCACCCCTTGGTCCACCTGCCTTTGGCCCCTGGAGCTGGGGTGTGGGAGGATGGCCTGGTGTGAGGGCATATGCCCTGTGGAGCTTAGGCAAATGCGTTACTCAAGAGCTAGCACTTTGCACTCAAGTGGGCTGGGCTGCGGCTCCTCAGCCTGGTTCCCAGGCCCCGGCTGAGCCCTGGGGTGCAGACTCCCCCACGGCACTGCAGCTGGCAGCCTCCCAGCTCCTCAGGTGTGCCCAGCCTTGCACAACCAGCTATGCCACATGAGGATGGCAGGGCCCAGGAGGCCTTTGCCCCACACCAAGATGGAGCTCTGGTGTGTGGAGGTGCAAGGGACACGGCTTGAGAGCCAAGAGCCCTGCTATGAAGGGAGGGACAGGGAACACGGGAGGTGCAGACGGTGGCGGGTGTAAGCCCACCCTGATGCCTGTACCCAGTAGCTCTCTGGCCATGCCCACTCTGCTCGGAGGGGCTGATGGATGGGGCAGTACTGTCACTTGTGGCCACACTGCACTCAGCACTTCTCACAACCTGCAGAGCCAGAGGTTGTGAAAGCTGCAGGTGGCTCACGTTAACCCACATGGCCAGACCCTCCCGAGCAGGTACCAGCCTGTCGGTGTGGAAACACCCACTGGCTGGGACTCATAGCCTGCTGGGCAGGAACGCCCACGCACCCCTCATCCAAGGAGCGCCCTTGCCACACTGGCTTGTCCCCAAGTGGGTCAGATTGGCTCGGCAGAGATGCTTGGGCCGAGGGTGGGGAGACGTAGCTGCTGGGCTATTGGGCAGCCAAGCCCCACTCGGCCCCTCCACGCTGCTGGACACAGAGCATCATGACAGGTTGCTGTGGTGCAGGTCTGGAGACCTCTGGGTGTCTTCGGGGATGTGCCTTGCCAGCAGGAGACATCCTCCAGCTCCAAGTCTCATAGAAGTCTGGGGCATGGAGGGCTCAGTGCTGGGCCTTCAGCCCCTCAAGTGCAGTGGAGAGGCGACACATGGTGGTTTTGGAGTGCTGACATTCTGCCCTGTCGTGGCTTGTGTGTCCCCATGTGGCCCCTGAGGTTTGTCTCCACTGCTTTGAAGTGAGGAAACCAAAGTGCAGAGCTGTGCATGACTGTGTCCAGGGTTCCACACTGGCGCCCTGCAGCGCTGGTGATGAGTCTCGCCCAGACCAGCCCAGTCTCTGGACAGGATGGGATGTGCGTAGGCGGTGGCCTGAGCCCCGGCTGACTCCTTGGGCAGTGTCACTCTTACCTGGTGATTTCCTGCTGGGGAGGCCTTGGCTCCCACGCTAATGATCTCGGGAATGTCTCTCTCCTATTGCATCCACTGGCTCTGCGTTCCCAGCTTCCTTGGGGAAGTCCAGCCCCTCAGAGCTCGAGGCCCTCAGCCCTTTCTCTACCACAGAGGGATCTAACCGGAGTATGTCATGCTCCCCTGAGACTCGGTTTCCCCCGCTGCAAACAAAGACCAAACTCTTCACCACTCACTTTTTGGGGTAGTTGCAACCAGCTGCCCCAGCACACACACGGAAACCACCCCTGTCACGCAGTGGCCACCTCCGACCTGATCCAGCCTGTGCTCTGCCCATAACCACCCTGCTGCCCACCGCGGCCCAGGACTTGGGGGTCCTTCTGCCCCCAGGCTGCGAGCACACGGCTCTGCATGGGGCCGGGTGGGTCCGATCTGCGCTGGCCGGGTGCAGGGAGACCTGGCTCCCCAGGCGGGCTGGCGCTCCGCGTGGGCTGCCCTTTCTCACCTACCCACAGAGGCAAAGGCCTGGGGACCAGAAACCCGCGGGCCTGTCCCGCCCCTCCTGCAGTTTCACTTTCTCTTTATTCTCCCTCCCACGAGCTCCTTTGAAGGGAACGCATGGGAAGGGCGTGTCCGCCCAGGCCCGCCTTGCACGGGCATCACACCCGCCTGCTCCGGCCTTCACCTACCCAGACGCCCTGGGCCCGGCTCCGCCGGCAGGGAGCACAGGCGCCCCAGGCCCAGGCTAGGAGACGGGCGTCTCGGGGGCCTGCTCCAGGCCAGGCACGCCCAGGCCGGGGCTGGAGGCGGGGGCGCCGGGCGGGGTCGGGCGGCTGGTGAGTCAGGGCCACCCCCACACGGGCACGTCGAGCAGGTCCCCGGCCCTCGGACGACCCGTCGCGCGACCCGCGGCCGGGAGCTGCCCGCCTGGAAAAACCGGTCGGGCCACGGGCGCATTCCGGCGCCGGGGAGGGCGGGCGCGCCTCATAAAAGACGCCGCGTGCAGGCCGCTGGCGCAGGGGCGCAGCCGTCCAGCCACGCTGGGCAAGGGGACCCTAGAGGCTCAGCGACGCCGATCGCTGCGGAGGGCGCTGCGCCTGGCGGGGCCTGGAGCGCCCGCAAAAGCGTGGAGGCGCGGGCTGCGGCGGCGGGGCGCACGGCCCGGCTGGGGCCCGGGCGCGGGGCGGCCACCCGGCGACGCACGTGGTCCCAGGGGTGGAGGGGCTTCTCTCTTTACAGCGCGTCGAGCCGAGATGCCGCGGACTTGCCCGCCGGGTTCAGTGGTTCTTAACAGTTCAACAGTTCTGTAGCGCAATTGTGAAATGTTTAGGACCACTAGACCCGGCTCGCTCGGCGACGCCGGCCAGGAGACGTCCTCCGCGCGCCCGCGGTGAAGGTCAAGGTCAGCGTCAGGACCGCTCCAGGGAGCAGCCCGCGCCCTTCTGGCTCCGAGCCGCAACCCCAGCTGGAGGAGCCCTGCGCGCTTGCCCCGCAGACACCGGGCCCACGGCATGTCCTACCCCGCGGCCTCGGGGCTGGGGTCTGACCCGCACAGCAGCCAGGAGATGGCCGGGCGTGGCTGTGCGAGCTGTAGGAACCGCTGGGGTGGGGGCGCCTTATCACCCACGCTCCTGGCGTCTCAGGCCAGGAGACGCCCTCCTCACCCTCCTTCGCCCCGGGGGGCCCCACCCCTGTCGAAACTCTGCGGGGTTCCCAGTGGGGTTAAGGACGCCCTGGGCGTCCTGATTGCTGGGAACAGAGGCGCCCTGCTGCATTGGAGAGGGCTGAGAATCCACCCACAGGGCAGCTCCTTGCGGCCAGGCCAGGGGAAGGCAGGGGTCCAGTACTCCGCTGTTGACGGAACCAAGTACCCAACCGAGGCCAGAAGTGGGCTGGGAGGAAGTTGGAAGACTGTGGTAGAGACAGGCCTGCAGACCTATGTGGCCGGAGTCCCTCTTGGGGTGGCCGGTTGCCCTGGTAGGTGGGGCTCCCTTGGGAGAGGTCTGGGGCGGACCAGTATATGGCTCCACATAGACCTGGGAGCTAGCCAGTAAAGGGCCAGTGTGTCCCCACTGCCAGCAGGCCAGATCCTGTCCTTCTGGGCGTGGTGCTGACCTGCTTAGAGCCTGCCGGGCCTGCTGGTCCAGCTGCGCCCTCTGGGATGCTGATGATGGGTAGCTACTTGGCCCGGCCTCTATAGGCCACTGTTTTGGGGTGCTACTGGGCCAGCTGAGCAGGGAAACCTGCCTGGCTTGGAGCCCTGGTAGGGCATTTCCCACTACCTGCTTCCTGTGTGCACCATGTGAGAATGCCCCAGAGCCTGAGGGGTCCGGGAGCCTGGTGCTGGCCATGAGTTGGAGGGAGAGGTGCCCACTGCCTGGCAGACACCTCTGGGGCAACCTTTCAGGCATTGGCTGGAGAGCTCAGGCCATGGGCAGTGCAACCCATGCAAGGCCCTCTAGTGCCAGGGGTCTCACAGTGATGCCGCCCTGCTGCCTGAGGTTGCCACAGCTATTTGGTGGCAGTTTCATTTTACAGTGTTGTCCTTATGCCTCGGTGGCATGCTGAGGGCCGGGTGGGGTGCACAGGTGTTTCCCTTCCCTGCGTGGAGTAGATGTGCACGCTCTAGGCTGATGAAAATAAACACATTCCACAGCATCCTGTCTCCCTGCGGCTGGTGTGCTTTTCCTCCAGGGCTCATCCCCCGGCTTGGCCTGGCCCTCCCAAGCTGACCTCTCTTTCCCTTCACCCCCAAGACAAGCAGAGGCACGGGGGTATGCCAGCCCCACCCCAGCGCCCAGTCCCAGCCCTGCCCCTGTCCTTGGGTCCCGCTGCCAGCCTTCTCCTTGTGGGGAGAGGGACGCCTCTAGGGTGCAGGCCGCTAAGCCAGTCTCCCAAAGGAGCCAGCTGAGGGTGGCCCCAGGCCCCAGGTGCATTGGCTCCAGCCTGCTTCCTGCTTGACGCCCCCAGATGAGGGCCAGGGCTGCTTGGTGGCAGAATCAAGGGCTGAGGGGCTGGAGAGAGGCAGAGGACTCCACCCCACCCTCTCTCCTCTCTGCCTTGGTCGTGGGGGCTGAGAGCTCCTGGTGGGTTCAAGCCCTAGCTCTGCTACCTATAAGCAGGTGACCCTGGCAAGTCTCTTATGCTCTGGGAATGCCTGTGTCCTGCAAGAAGGGCAGTGGGACTCCTTGCAGAGTGTGCGTCTGGGGCAGAGCTAGTGCTATCCTGGAGGCTTTCCTTGTGGTGAGAGGGTCCCTGTGGGGAAGGGGGTCCTAGAGGATCTCTGTAAGGTAACTTGCAAGGCCCTTGGTCTCCCTGGGGCTGCCAGAACAGGAGGCTCCTCTTTGGCTCCCCCGTACCACAGCTGCTGCACTACCAGCTTCCCTGTCTCTCCAGAGACAGAAGACACCCAAGGTCCCCAGTGTCCATTCCCTTTGGTCATGGAGACCCTGGCCAGGGTCCACTTTCCCAGCCCCCTCTGACTGGGCTCCACCAGGGATGTGACCGGGGTTGCAAGGTCCTGTACTCTGCTTCCTCTGCCTCTCTGCCTCCGCCAACAGGGCTGCACCCTGGGGAACCACCAAGTGCCCCTGGATGGTCGACTGTGCAGAGGTTCCCTAGGACTTTCTGGGTTTAGGGTTGCAAGACCCATGTTGTGGGAGGCCCTCAGTGCTGGGCAAGCCGGGTGGATGGGCTACTTTACCCTGGACTAGCAACACATGGTTCACACTACCCGTGTGGCTCGGACATTGACCAGCTCATCTTCCCATGGGAGGAGAGAGCCTTCTGCCTTTCTGAAGCCTGTTCTCCTGGTCACCATTAGAGTTGCTCGGCTGGTATGCTAAGATGGTGAATCACCAGACTGAGAAGAACGCAGAGGCCCAGTCTCTGGGAGCTGGGAGGAGCTGGACTCTGTGCCTTTGCTGAGGGCCACAGTCCAACGGAGCTCACAGCATGGGGAGGCAGCTTGGAACAGGGGCAGGCCCCTGCACTGGTGGCTTTGGGAGATTGTCTCATGCCTCTGATCTTCAGGGGAGCAGGAGCCCTGCTGGCCCTCCCTGGGGGAGTCCTGAGCACCATGGGGACTGCATTTGTACCCATTCCCATGGCACAGCTGGGCCCACACAGGCCTGGGTTGACTGAGTGCTGTGCAGGGCCCCAGGACGTGGAAGTGTGCTTTTGCAGTGGTGAGTGGTCACAGGGAACTGGAAGCACAGCAGGTGGCTCCTTCCTGTCTCTGTGCTCCATGGCTTGGGAGGGCTCTGGGCCCCTGTGACCAGCTGCCTGTGCATCTGCTTGGGGCTCCGAGAGCTTTGGGGAAGGGCTAGGAGGGGGAGGAAGAGGCAACGTGGATTTGAGCCAGCCTAGGTCTTCCAGCTTGAAATTAATTGATGCATAGTAAAGCACATGTTTAATGTGAACAGCTTGATGCCATACACACGTGCTCATTAACCTGCTCACTGCAGTCAGGGTCATGAACAGGCCTTCCTCACCCGGAAAGGATAGACTGTGCCCTGTGATCTCTCCCCACCTTCCCCAGCACCCCAGCCCTGGAATTTTCTTTATTGGAAAGTTTTAACTGAGAATCCTGGTATCCTTGGTAGATACAGGACTATTTGGGTTATTTATTTCTTCTTGAGTGAGTTTTAGTGGACTGTGGCTTTTAAGGGTTTGCTCCCTCAGTGTAAGTTGTCAAATTTATTTGGTATAGAGTCATGCATAACATTCCATTATTATTTCTTAATATCTGTAGAGTTTGTGATGTCCCATCTCCCATTCTTTTTTTATTTGTTTGTTTGGTTTTCTGAGACAGGGTTTCACTGTGTGGTTCAGGTTGGCCTTGAGCTCACTTTATAGCCCAAGCTGGCCTCGAACTTGCAGCCATCCTCCTGCCTCGGCCCTGTCTCCCATTCTTAAGGCGGATAACTTGTGTTTCCTTTTCTTTTTCCTTTATCAGTCTGGCTAGAGCTTTATCATTTTTATTGATTTGCTTTTTAAAAAGCTTTGGGTTGTGTTGTTCTGTTTCTGGCCTGTTTCTCTGACTTCCACTCTCAGCCTCAGCCCCCCCCCCCTTGTCATCTGTACTCTTTCATTTGCCCTTTTTTTCCAGCTCCTTTCTGGACAAAGCTTCATGCTTTGCTGGACAAATAAAAATTGGATGGTTTGTCATGTATAACTTGTTCCGAAATCAGGATACATTGTGGAATAGCTAAATCAAGATAAGCAGGATAAGTATTACTTTGATACTTGCAGGGTTTTATGGTAGGAACACAGAAAATGTACTCTCTCCTCAGAGCTCAATAGCTCAACACATTGTTGCTAACCGTAGTTGCCTGTTGCAGAACAGAGCTCTTGAACCTATTTCTCGTGCCTCTTGAAATCGTGTTTTCTGGCCAATGTCTTCCAAACTTATTTTTCTAATTTCTTAAAGTAGACACTAAGTCCATTTATGTGTGACCTATTTTGAAATAGGCATTTTAGTGCTATACATTTCCTCCAAGTAGTATTTTAGATACACTTTCCTTTCATTTTCATTCCATCCATCTTGCTAATTTCTCTTTTGAATTTCTGACTGTTGGGCTATTTGAAAGTGTATACTTTGTTTCAAAGTATTTGGGAACATCTTTCAGATATTGATCCTTTAATTCTATTATGGTTAGAGACTCCATTGCGTATTATCTGAGTTATTAAAGTTTACTGGCAGCTGGCTGTGGGAATGTCCACCTGTATTTTGGCACTCTGAAGGCTGAGGCAGGAGGACTGCAGGTTTGAGCCCAACCTGACAGTTTACTGACTTGGCAAGATCCTGCCTCAAAATAAAAATTTAAAAAAGGCTGAAGATGTTGCTCAGTGCAAGACCCTGGGTTCAACCCCCAGCATTACAAATAAAAAGTTTATTGGATTTGTCTTGTGGCCCATAAGGGCTTTATTTCGATGAGTGCTCTGTGCACTGAGGAAGAACATCTGTCACGCTGTTGCTGGGTGGACTGTTCCTACTTCTGCGTGCGTGGGCCCTGACGAGGTTCAAATTATGGTTTTTCAGCTTCACAGAGGGTTCACCTGGGTATTAAATGTATCATATACTTACAATATTTTCAGCATATAGTAGACTTACAGGGACAGACCCCTATCATAGGTTATGATAGTGAGCTGTTGTGTCACCTTGAGTAAGACACATCCCACTGCTTGGATTGTGTGCTTCTGGGTGTGGCTAGGTGGACTACTGTAGAGGGAAGACCTGTCCCAGGCCTGAGTGGCACCAGCCAGTCGGCTTGTAGCCTGAGTGGAATAAACAGGGGAAAGAAAAAGAAAGTCTTACTTCACTTTCTTTGGAGGATTCTTCACTGTCACCCTGGGACATCATCTCCAGGTTTCCAGCACAGACCCTCTGGCTTCCACAACTCACTCTACAGTGAGTTCCAGGTCTCCCACCTTTGCCTGGCCCTTCAGCACTCCAGCATGCAGACAGCCCTTTTGCACTCTCCCACGCCTGGCCCTGTAGGTGGCAGTGCAAGGCTCCCTTGTAAATCATACCTACATCTGTCTGTCGTCTGCCTCTGTGTGTGTCTACATCCATCTGTCTGTCGGTCTAGCTGTCTATCTACCTATCTGTCTATCATCTCTCTCTCTCATGGTTTAAATCGATTCCTGCAATGAGCCTTGACTGTTACACAGGTCAAGGAGCATCTACATGTACCTTAGACTAAGTTGGTTGCAGTGTCATCCAGGTCAGTGGTATCTTTATGATTTTCTGTCCAGTTGTTCTATTAGTTATCAAGAGAAGAGTGCTAAAGTCTCCAGCTGTAATTGGGGATTTATTTCTCCTGTTATTTATATCCACTTTTGCTTCATGTATTTTGAAGCTCTCTTATTTGGTGAATAAGCTTTTGTAATTGCTTTGTTCTCTTCTGGGATGAGTCTTTCATCCTGGTTATATTCTTTACTCTGAGATTTCCTTTTTTGTTATTAATACAGCCACTCCTACTTGCTTTTAATTAGTCAGTGGAGGTTTCTTTTTATATCCTTTTCCTCTTAACATATTTTTCCTTTCAACCTACATTTTTCGGTTTTACAATGGGTTAATCAAGGCATTAAATGCATGTGCTTCAGCACATAGCTGGATCTTGCCTTTATTCAGTTAGTCTCCATTTTTAATTAGAATGCTTAGGCCATTTACATTTATCGGGAGTGCTGATACATTTGATCTGTCATTTTACTCTTCACTTTCGTTTTGTTTTACCTGTTCTTTGTTCTCTAGTCCCTTTTGTGCTTGTTGCCCTTTTTGCATTGAGTGAATATTTTAGAATTCCACTTTTTAGTTTGCTCTCTTGTTAGCTGTAGCTCTTTGGTATGTTTCCTCACTAGATGTACAGTTATATGTCAGCAATGGGGACATTTCTGAGAAATGGTGATTTTGTCATTGTGCAAACATCGTAGATTGTCCTTCCCCAAACTAAGGTGGCTATGATGTCACTTAGCAATAGAATGTTGGGGATCATATTGGGGGGAAGACCTGGCATTGATGGGACAGTCACCATGTGATATGGACTGTATAGTATAATCATTTTTAAAAAAATTTTCCCAAATACCGTTATTTAGCTAAAACCTGGGAGAAGCAGTGCTGGGATTATAGCATGTACCACCATACTTTCTGTTTCAAGTCTATAATTTTTTCCCCTTTTTTTCTCTCAACACCTTTTATTTTTTCTTCACTTTCTGGGAGATTTCTTTGGTTTTATCTTTCAGTCCTTGCCTTGAACTTTATTTCTGTTATCCATTGTTTCTGAGTGGTTTTTCATTGCCTCTGAAGTCCATTTGCACTTAGATGCATCGAACCCCACAGTGCTCTTGCAGTGGGCAGCTGTGCTCTGAGCGGGTGGGCTTGGAACCCCAGAGCACCCATCTTCACTGATCCTACACACCAGCTCCTGGTGTCTGCATGCTCTGTGTGGCATGTCAGTAGTGTGCACCCTGACAAGGTGTAACACACAGGTGCACACACGAGTCTATTCACAAGGCCATTTTGCACCCTGCTCCCTGGGCACCCAGCGCTCCACAGAACCTGCCCTGTTGGAGAAGCTCCCTGAGAGGGGGAAGCACTTGTGTGTGTGAGGGTCACCCAGAAGGGCTCCCCAGGAAGCAGCAGGGCCATTTCTGGCACCGTGCTGTTATAAGCAGCTGAGTTAGATAGAAATATTATAGGCAGTCAGACAGGGCCAGGCTCTCGCAGGAGCCAACATAAAAGATACATGTGGGCCAGACGTTAAGACAAAAGGGGCTAAACAAATGCACCCACTTACCTCCCTAGGTATAAACGTCAGGGATTGATATTCTAAATAAGTAACAAACACCTTCTAAAAAGCCAGGAAGAGTCACTAGCCCAACCCCCACAGGAAAAGCCCGATTTGTATTCAGGCCCGCTTGCTACACGACTCGTGACTCGCTTCCCCATTTGATCCCAGTTTATTCAGTCTTACCTGGGCAATTATACCTGCAATCTTATTGGCTGACCATAGTTTTGTCCATCTCCCCTACCTTGGACCCGCCTCACCTCATGGTTTTTCCTCTATAAAAGTCCCTAGAAAAGACAGTCAGGGGTAACCCACTCAGGCCCCCCTTCTGTCCCTCTCTTGGACAGAAGCTTTCTTTCTCTCAATAAATATATTCTGCTCTTAACCTCTGTTGTTCCTAAAACTCATTCTTTGGTTTTAGAGAACACGAACTCGTCTGATATCATTCAGGTTGGGAGATTTATTTTCCTGTATGAGTGCTTGTGCTGTCCAGGTGATGCATTGGTACCAGGAAGGATCTCCAAGTTTCCCAGATGGCACTCTCAGGCAAGGTGCCCCAGAGGTCAGTCGGACTCAGACACGACTTGCTTCAGGTGGGGGCTGTGTTGACACTTGGAGGGGCAGAGGGAGAGGGAGCAAGAGGAAGCAAGGAGTGAGGGGTGCAGGGGTCAGCCAGGGCCGTCACGTGAGGCAGGAGGAATGCAGGGAGGCAGAGGGGCTGGCAGGCCTCTTAGGCCCAGGCTCAGGGCCTTGGTTTCACTATGGTTGCAGGTATAGGCAGGAAATGGGACCAAAGGATCACTTAGTTTTCCTCTGGCCACAGGGATCGCGGCCGAGGTGCGCCATCTGTCGGCCTCTAGAGCGACGTCCTCCTTCCAGAGACGGTTGAACTGGGCAGACTCCAGCCAGGGACTGGGGCTTGGGGGTGCAGGGACAGGTCTGGGCAGCCTGACCCTCCAGTGG
Organism: Dinomys branickii; assembly: GCA_004027595.1. Lineage (NCBI taxonomy): Eukaryota > Metazoa > Chordata > Mammalia > Rodentia > Dinomyidae > Dinomys > Dinomys branickii. The sequence goes on along the minus strand of PVLD010005039.1, from coordinate 55,494 downwards.
CGGTGGTAGGGAGCTGAGCCACCAAGGAAGCAGAGGCAGCCGACCCTGGCTGCTGTGCTGAGACCTAAGGAAGGGGCGCCGCGGACTCTCTCAGGGTCCCGGCAGAGAGGGTACTGCTGGGAATCTAAGAGTGGCGGAAGAGAGACATCCTCTCCACTGTGGCCGTAGTATGGCAGCGGTGTGTGTGGGGGGGAGGCGGGACGTCCTGAGGGATGGGAGATTGGGAAATGGGTGTGGGCAGGAGTCAGGAGCGACTGAACTGGTGAATGGATGAGCAAATGGAAGGATCACCGGGGAGGCCTCCTGCATGCCCTTCCGCAGCCCATCCACCTCTTGACCAAGGGCCCAGCTGGCGCTGGCCGAGGTGCTGAAGCCCCAGTATGGACATAATCCTGGCGCTCCGGGCCTGGGAGGGGCAGGAGGGGTGGGGCCGGCCACCAGTAAGGGTCCTCACGTTCAGGCAGGGGCCTGGCCGTACTGGTTTCTCTGCTTGAAAAACTGCTCAGGGTCCCAGTGTCCTCCCCAGGGTCCCAGTGGGCTCCCACAGCCCACTGCCCTGCTCTGTCCCCAGAACCTTGGGAACTCTCAAGTCAGGGTCCAGCCCCCATCCCAGCTGCTGTCCTAAGACCAGGCGCTGGGGGCAGAGGGGTAGGGAGGCAGCCAGTCCCAGGTCTGAGGAGTTCAGCTTTGGAGATCACAATGAAGTTGTCACCTAGGGCTGGGGATGTAGCTCAGCAGCATAAGCGCTTGCCTGGCAAGCTTGAGGTCATAAGTGATTCCCACTACAAAAAAAAAAAAAGAAGAAGTTGTGTCCTGTGTGGTCGGGATTAAGTGAGCAGATACTGTCAAGCGGGCCAAGCAGAGCCAGCCACAGTAAACACTGGCGCTGGCTACATACTGGCTACATGCAGCAGACAGTCTCTGCCCCAAGCATGCAGATGCCGCGTGAAGAGCTGGGGACAATCTTGGTCATCCCCAGATCCTGATGCAGAGGACCCAAGTCACCTCCCTGTGCACACGGCTGCAGTGACTGCTGGCCCCCTGGAGGTACCCTCCTCCAGTCACCTGCAGGAGCAGGAGCCAGGCCTTCTATGATCCTGGGGCTGGGTGGGGCAGTTTGTGAGTCCCCAGGGCAAGCATGTGGGGGTGTCCCAAGGCCCCCTTGAAGGTCAGGAGAGCTTCTCCCTATCCCCACACTTTGGAAGAGCTTAGGGTCTGTTGACGCTGAGCAGGGTCCTGCTGAGCATGGGGCCAGAGTCTTATTGTTGGGGTAAAAGTAGCAGTTAAAACAACCATGTGAATGAGATCACCAGGAGGACGTGACGCGGAGGAAAGGCCTTTCTGGCCCCAGCCTGCAGGCAGCAGTTCCGTTTCTCATGCGCCCGCCAGGGGCGTGAATGTGTCTTAGGAGGACAAGCATGGCCGTCTGCACTCCATGTGCCTGTCCCTGTGTCTCGTCCAGGCCATTGTCCTGAGAGGCCCCTTCCCACCTGCTGTCTGTCCATTGTCCTGGAGGAGGAAAGGCTAGGACCGGCCGTTCTGCTTCAACGTGGAGGTCGTTTTCCTGTGTGCCCTGGAAGTGAGGCCTGGTGCCTTCCTCGCTGGGCAAGGGCTGGCTGCAGGGATGGTGCCCTTTCCCTGAAAGGCCTGCTGGGGGAGGGGCCTGGTCTGTGCCGTGCCCAGGCGCCTGGGGACCTCCTCACTCCTCAGTGTTACTAGCAGGCTCCTTAAACCATGCCCAGTGCAGGAACCTGACCGCTCCAGCCTCCCTGAAATATTACCGTGCGGGTCTGATTGGAAGCTGAGCTCTGGCAATGAATCCTGAGGAGGCCCCGCTCACTTGCAGAAGGTTTTTTCTGTTTTGCTCCCTTGGCCTAGATTTCCCCAGGGATGGTTTTGACTGTGGCCGCAGGCCTGGTAAATTAAATGTTAAAAATCTGCACAATGACTTTAATCAATCCCGCAACGATGGCGGTGGCCTCCTCCCAGAAGCCCCAGCACCAGGGACGCCTCCCAGGGTTCAGGGCCTGGGAGGCGATGAGGTGGGGGAAGAGCGGGCAGGATGGTTCTCTCCAGCTCTCTGCCGTGGAAAGAGAGGCCCCTAAATCCAGACCACCGGAGCTGACAGCAGGGGCTGCGGAGAGACCCCAGTGTTCTGGCCTGCCCCGCTCTCTGTCCCAAGTCAGGGGTGCTGTGGGCCAGGGTAGAGGGCAGCTCCCTGGTCCCTTCCTGACCAGAAGGTGGGAGAGGACTCGCGGGTGTACCGCAGGCTTTCCGGCCCACAGATAAAGTGTTTACAACGAGCTGTCTGCAGACAAATGGAAGAGCAGACAGCGTCCTCCGGTAGCCACTGGGGGGAGTCAGGGGAGACCCGGAGAGCGCTGGTCTCTGGCCCGCGGTGGAATGAGTGGCCAGAACTCCAAGGTCCCGCCCCGGGAGCGTGGAGGTGCAGGACAGGTTGTGCGCGACCGGGTCGGCTGCCCGGCCGGCATCCTGCGCACACACGGCCCTCCGACAGGCATTCTTTCCTTTCCACGGCCTGTTCCTGTTCGGGGCGCCTCTTCCTGGGCGTGTCCCTGGCACCCCTGGCTCCGAAAGCGCTTCGGTGGGAGCCGTGTTTACTTAGGCGACTCTTGGCCCGGGCGTCCGGGCTGGGGGCCGCGCTGTAACAGGAGCGTATTCCAGCTTGAGGGGAACGGCGGGAGGGGTCGGGGTCAGGGCCAGAGGAGGCCGCCGGCGGCGACGAAGTAGGGGTCCTGGAGTGGCGGCGTGGAGACCGCGGGCCCAGCCGGCTGCGCTCTGGAGTCCAAATCCCGGACTGGGGCGAGGCGGGGCCTCCTGCGGGCCGCCCGACAGGCTGCCGCGGCTCGTGCGGGGTGGGAAGCGCGTCACCCGTCTCCCCAAGTGTCTTTAGGCGCTGAGTACCCAGGATCGACTAGAGAGGAAGGGGTGGGATCGCACCCCTGTCGGCGCTGCCCCCCCGCATTCCGGCTCAGCGCCCTGGCCCGCCGCGGGAGGTGCCCACGTCTGGGGACGCGCGAGGCCGCTGGGCCCGGACCCGCCCCCCCGCGCCCCCGCGAAGCCCGCGGTCCGTGTGTCCCGCTCGCCGCCCGGGCAGAGGGGGCGCTGTGGGCGCGCGCGGGGCCGGAGCGCGGGGGCGCGCGGCGTGGAGCGAGCGCAGCCCGGGGGCGCGAGCCGCGGAGGACTGGGGTCTGGCGGGCGGCGGCGGCGGACGCGCGGCCAGGGAGCGCGCGGGAGGGCAGGGTGGCGGCGGCGGCGGCGGCGGCGGCGGCGGGAGGCGCTCCGGGCCGCTGCCGGAGCTCCGCTCCTTCATGGCGCTGCCCGGGCCCCCCGAGCCGCCCCGCGGCGCGCCCCGCAAGGTGCCTAGCCTGCTGGAGATGGGCGCGCTGTGCTTGGACTCGGAGATCATCCTGGGCTTCACCAGCCACCTCCTGCGGCGGCGAGGCAAGGTGAGTGGCGGCGGGGCCGGGCTGGCGGCGGCGGCGCTGTCCTGCGACTTTGCGGAGCGGGGAGCAGGCGGCGGGTCCCGCGGCTCTGGCGGGGACTCGCGGTAGCACTTTCCCGGGTCGTTGCTGCCCGCATCTCCCTCTCCCGTGAGGGCTGCGCGCGGGCCGGAGCAAGGCAAGGCAGGTTGCCGGGGCGCAGAGCGCGGCGCGGGGTCCTGGGCTCACCTAGTGCGCGCTGGGGTGGGCCAGGCAGGGGATCCCGAGTCCCCGAGGCGACGCCAGCTCCCGCGTGCACCCCCGGCTTCCGTGGGGCTGTGGTTCGGCCTCCTCGAAGAGCCTGGGTGTAGCGAGGGTGAGCGTGCTTTGCGAAGCTCCGCGTTGCGCGGGGAGCTGAAGTTGCGGGTGTGGCTGGGATGGACGCAGGACCGGGGTCCCAGAGGTGTGGCTAGGGGTGCGTGCGAGGCAGGACACGGAGGGTGTGCGGGCTGCGCTTCCTGGGTCCGTGGTATGTTCCCACGGCAGAGGAGGGTGGGAGCTGCATCCCGGTGTGGGCCGACGCCCTCCTTCGCGAGGGTGCAAGAGCTCGGGGAGAAGTTCCCAGCTCCCGGCTGGGTGGAAAGCGGCTGTAGGCTTTGGGGGTGCAGCGTCAGTGAGGAACCGCTGCCCACCTCATTCCTCATTCCCTGATGGTGTGCGAACCGCTCCGGTAGTAGACGACCTAGAAAGCCAGGAGATCATACACCCCACTTTCGTGTGATGCATGGAGTGGAGGGCTGTCCTACTAAAGAGGATGGGTGAAACGGAAACGAAGGGTCGCTTTGAGGAGCTCAAGTCGGCGGGAAGGTATTTCCGTGCGCGGGGATCCGTGGTCCGGGGTCTCCTCCAGGATCGCTCAGGCTCGGCACTTCCGGACCCCTGCGTGCGCTTTCTCTAGCGGAGCTCGAGGCGCCAGTCCTCCAGGCTAGAAGTCATGCGCACAGCGGCCAGCAGGGGGCGCTTGCGTCACGGGGAGCCGGGTCGCCCGGCTGGATTCGCTCGGCCAGGGGTTTCGCGGTGACCTGGAGCCCAGGCCCCAAGCCGCGGGCGAACACCGACGGCGGTGACACTGGAGGCCTGGCTCACTGAGGAGGGAGCAACTGGTCGCTGGGGCGGGGGGGCGACCTCCCAACCGGTGACAAACAAGCAATTAATTCCGGAGCTGAGTTCCCATCTGCCAGGCCTGCTGACAACAGGTCCCGCGCACACCTCCGGGGCCTCTGCTTCCTGAGCGCTCATTGCGCACACCCAATTTCGGGCACACGCGAGGCTACAAAGGCACGCGTGCCACTCGCGGACCCGCGGAGACAACCAGTGCTCGCACTGCACTTCGGAGGCGCAGATCGCGCGACAATCACCCACGCTACAGACGCAGAGGGTGGCAGCTACACGTGGAGCGCACGGGTTGTACTGGGAAAAAGACTGGGAGTCTGGGGATCCAGGCACAGCCTTGTCCTCGGTCTACCTCGCTGTTTGACCTTGTGCCAAACCTTCCCCCGCGGCCTCAGTTTCACCGTCTGCAAAGTGAGGAGCGGGTGGGCGTCTCCCAGGAGGGGAGTAGAGGCGCATGCGCGCCAGTAACTGGTGTCTGCGCAGCCCCCAGCCCCCCTCCCTGCGCAGGCACTCACTTAACGGGCTGGGGTCCTGGGAGTGGGAGGGGCGGGAAGGCGGGATCCGGCCCCGCGAGGCTGGGGTGGGGGCGGCACCCCGACTCCCAGCCCCGCGCCCCGCCCCCGGCCCGCCCCAGAGGGCGCCAGCCGCGGCCACCGTGAGCTCTCCGCCACTCGCCCGCGCCGCCAACTTCCGAGCGCCTCGCCGGGCCATGGGGGCGTCTCCAGGCCGGATCACGTAGCCACGGCGTCCGGGAGCCCGCCCGGCCCCTCCAGCTGCGCGGCCATGGGCGGCCGCGGCGCCCCGCAGTGTGTAGCGCCTCCCGGGGTACGCGGGGCCGGGTCGGCGCCCGGGCGGGCGGCGGGGTTGGCAGGCGCCCGTTTTGGAGCCTGGGGCGCTGAGGATGCTCGCGGGGTGCGCGGCGCCCTCTGTACCCGGGAGGCCCGCGGTGCACGGGAAGGGGGCGCGCCAGATCCGCGCAGGGCTTTAACTTTGGCAAGAGCGTCGCTCTGGGGCCGGGCTCGCTGGGTCCCGGTTGGCGGCTCCTTGCGGCTGGGTTCACTGTCCCCTTGCACTTCCACCCCCGCAGGTGGCTGAGGGTGGCCTAGCCCGTGAGCAACTGCCGCTGCTGGAAGTGTCCCCGCGCAAGAGGCTGCCCGCCGGGCCCGAGCCGAACCCATGCGGCAGCCGCCCTGCGCCGGAGGGCGCCGGGGCGGGCGCAGAGCAGGGACACTCGGCCGGCGGGGGCGGCTGGTGCCGCCACTGCCACACGAAGCTGGTGGAGCTCAAGCGACAGGCGTGGAAGCTGGTCAGCGGGCCCGGGACTCCCCTCCGGGTAAGTGACTCCACTCCAGGCCCCGGGTTTGAGAGACCTTAAGAGTTGGAAGGAGTCTGGGTTCTAGCGGGTCCTGTTGCCGACTGTGGCTCTTGGTCTCAGTTTCCCCTCTAACGGGGTGTGTGCGTTGGGGCCGCTCGTCCTGGGGTCCAGCTGCAGGTGGGAAGGGGTCTGGGCAGGCATTTCTTTCCGCACAGATGTCCCACAACTGGAGCCACGCTGTGTCTGGGAGCGGGAGGGGAGCCCCCTTGCAGGGTCCCGCCCAGGGCAGGAGGCTCCTCTGCCAGCCAAGAGGTTCCTTGGGCCCTTGGGTCCTGAGCCAGGGGTATGGCATGGCTCACCTGTGTCAGGCAGCATGGAGGGAGAGGTGGCCGCCCCCTGCAGCTAGGGGGTCCCCACGGGTCCTGGGGTCTCTGGGTTTCCCAGGTGTAGCCCTGCCGGCGCTGGTGGGGAGGGTTGTGCTGGGCTTTCCGGCCAGTGGGCTCCCCTGGCTGCAGAGCAGGCGCCATTGTTCAGGGAACAATACCACTGGAAGTTTGCACAGGCCAGGGAGAGGCGGGGGTCTCCAGAGGAAGCTTGTGCCGGCCTGCGGTCTGGCTGGAGGAGCTTGGGGAAGTCCGCCGAATCCCTGTGGAAGCTGAGTACAGTTCTCCAGGAGGGTGTGGGGCCCAGGGTCTGGGACGGGGACCCTGAGCTCCCTTCTGGGCTGGCAGGGTGGGGTGCCAGCCTGGTTTCCCTGTTGGGCCCTTTCCAGGGACCCCAGGGAGGGGAGTGGACCAGTCCTGGGTGCCATTGGTGACACGCTTCTGAGGGCCTTAGGCCGCGGAGCAGAGGAGCTTTACGGACAGCTGGGCTCCCCGCTCTTGTTTTGCCCGGCCTGGTCCCGTATGGCCTACGAGGTGCTGGCGGTGGGATCCAGTGGATGCAGGCTCACCCGTCCGGGGTGTCTTGGAGATCTCTGCTTGGAGAACTCAGCAGCATGGTTTCCACGTCTCCACATCCCGAGTTTGGCTTTGATCCCTGCTGCTGCCCTTCAGGGCTGGGGTGGCAGGCTCAGGCCTCCCTGGCTGACCATAGCACCAGCAGCCCTGGGTCCTGAACCCAGGCTTTGTGCGACCCTGACCCTCCCTTGTGGTGTGTGCCCCCAAGCCTGTGCTGTGAGTGCTGTCCAGCTGTGGGTTACACGGCTGAGGAAGGTTTGGGGCCATCTTGCAGACCTAGGACCTCAGCAGTGTCCCTGCCAGTGTCCAGGATGAGCTGTGTGCCCTTGGGGTAGGACCACAATGACTGACTCGCTGGGACCCGGTTGGTGCACCTCTCTTCTCCAAGGCCATGGTGATCGCAGGTGTCCAGAGCAGGGGTGCTGGGGTTTCCCTGGGGTTTCTTGGTTTACAGAGAACTCAGCCAGGGTGGTCCTGGGACTGGGCCTGGGCCTGGCTGATAGAGGCTTGTTTATTAGGTCACTGCTTATTAGGTCACTGCTTATTAGGTCACTGCTCAGTGGCAAGGGGAGGTCTACGGGGTTGAGGGACCTGTGGGTCTCCATCATCCACCCTCTGCTCCTCCTGCTGGGGAGCTGGCAGCCCCGTGAGGGCTTCTGCTGTGTCACAGGGCTGCCCGGCATGGCAGCCATGGTGTGGCCCAGAGTTAAGGCCTCCTCTCCCTCCCAGCTGTGCACACTCAGCTCCTTGGCAGGGCTGGAGGAACCTTGTCCAGCGCCCTCCGCCCGCCTCTCCTCAGCCCTGTTTTGTACAGGGAGTGCATGTCCTCTTCCTGCTCTGTTGTCCTTAATTCAAGGGTGGTGTCACCTCTGCCCTCCAGGTCCCCTCCCCACTCCCTCAGCATCCCTCGTTGGGGGTCCCAGCGCCACCCTGCCCTGGTTCGCTGCACTCCCTTCCCAGCTGCCCCTGTAGGCCTGTGGTCCCCACTCACAGGCCAGAGCCCAGCCTCTCCTGCTTTTGCTGGACCTGAACCTCATGCCTCTCCTCTTCCCGTGTCCTCACAGCCACAGTGGGTCGCCACCAAGTTCTCGCACACTTTGTCCCCATGGCAGTCTGAGGTGTCACCCCAGACTACTGCTAGGGAAGGCATGGGGTCCAGGTCACCTGGAAATGTTTGTTGAATGACCGAGTGACCAGGCTAAGTGATCCCGAGGGATGCTGGGGCTAGATTCTGGCTCTGTGTCCCCATGGTGGTGGCGTGCAAGGGCTGTTCTCTGCTATGATGGGGAGGGGTCCCACGTGGGGAGCGATGCCAGCTGCTGCCTGAACCCCCATTCTGTGTGGGAACTCCTCCAGAGGCCTGGTGACATTTGAGGTGTCAGTACCAGTGCTGAATTGATTATTGCTCAGGCAGGGAAATGATCATTTCTTGTTTAGCCTTTGCTGTAGGTGGGGTCTCACTCTCTCGGCCTCCAGAGCTCCACGGTGTCGTGGATGGCGGGGGTGGGGGCGCCATCATGCTGCCAGGCGGTTGCTGAGACGGTCGCCAGTTAGCCAAGGCCACCCACGGGCACAGCTCGGGGCCCCAGTCTCCTTGGCAGTGCAGGCTCCTACGGCCTCCCCGGCCCGGGACCAACACCCCTGTGCCTGCACCTGGGCTCGGTGTGTGGCCTTGGGCCCCTTCATGGCAGTGCCTGTCCGCCTCCAGGTGAGATGCACGGGGGCCCCACCAGCTTTCCACTCCACTCCATCACTTCCCAGAGTCCCTGCCTCCTGGGTCTGCGGCTCCCAGTGTCTGATTTGGATGCTTGCTCCCAGGTCAGACCCCCCACCTATGGCTGTGCCCCCTACGCTGTTTGGAGCCTGGCCTGGGCTCCCCAACGTGCCAGGCACAGTACCTGCCTCAGGCACTGCAGGGCGGGGCCCAGGCTCCCCGGCTGCTCCCAGGTACCCTGGATTCAGTGGCACCCAGGAAGGTGTGAGAGGGGCCGGGGCTCCCTGGGCTCCTGCCAGGGATGGTGACTCAGCTGGAAAGGGATCTGGGGCTGGACCCATGGGGTTTGGGCCCCCAGGCCTTTCAAGAGCCTTGGCTGCTTCCCAGCAGACTGGCTCAGTGTGGGGTGGGGTGGGACGAGGACCTTCCCTCCCAGTCGGTTGGTCTCGCCTGCTCTGCTGGCTTGGGGCTGCACAGGCTTTGCAGAGACAGAGCCCAGGGAAGTGGGCTGTTTCCCTCTGAAGCTCAGGCTAGGCAGAGGTGAGCATTGACTCCTGGTGTGTGCACCTGACTGGGGTGTCCAGGATGTGCCCCTGCATAAGGTGGGGCTTCTGGACAGGGCTGGCTGAGTGCATTCACTGGCCCTACTGCCCTCTGCCCAGGCTGGAATTTGGTGCAGGGCACAAGATGGCCTAGAGTGAGTGAGGCCAGGACTCCCTCTGAGTGTCCTGGGAGGGTTGGAAGAGCTGGTTCTTGTCTGAAACAGCAAGGAAGATTCCATTTCTGTTTTGTTCTGCCTGCGGGGAGGCCCACAACTAGCCACACAGCTCTTGAAGAGTGTGTGGGGAGCTTCCATGCGTGTTAGGGGAACTGGTCATTTCTGTGTGTTTTCACTGCAGCTGTGTCCAGTTGTGCAGTTTTGTTTCTAATTTGCATTGTGTAGCTTCTGGAAGGGGTTGTATGATCTTTGTGCATGACGAGTAAGTAGAGCGAGGCTGACCTGAGTGTGTGTGGGTGTCTGGCTATCACTCGGCCCCTGGAATGGGGGCCTGTGCTCTGCAGGGCTGTAGCTGGGGGCGCCTTGTCTGCCACTGAATCCAAATACTGGCTTCCTACTTATCCCCCTTGGTGGAGCCCAGAAGCCCTATGTCCAGGCAGAGTGGGCACCTTGCCTATCCTGGGCTGGGGTGCCTTTCTGGTACCCCTGCAGGCCGGGTGAGCCTGGGGTGTCCTGTGTTCCCTGGGAGGACTCCTAGCCCTGTGGTCGCATTCTCCATAGGTGGCATCCCAGCTTCTGCTGGGTGGGGTGGTGTACTGGTGTCCTGTGTGGCCGTATCTAGCCTCACATGTGGCTGCCACTGTGTGCCACGGCCCCTGACCTGGGTGGTGAGCTAACCAAACCCTGCATGTTTCTGGGTGGAGCCTGCCTGGCACTGCCCTGCCATGTCCTGCCCTGTCCCTCAGCCTTGGCCTGCAGCCACAGCCCGGCTCGGACTCCCAAGTAGGACTCTGTTCCCTCCTGCCAGTCCCCAGCTGGGGCTAGGTGGCCCAAGTGATTGTCCCTGAGCCCTCCCAGCTCTCGCTGCTTGAAACTGCCCTGGTGCAGCTGCAGGGCCTTTCCGCCCCAGCATGTACCCTGCCCTGCCCCACACCTGCTCTAGCTGGAGGAAACTCGGGGGTCTGCTCCCAGTTTTCCCACCATAATGCTCCTGGGGGTGTGGCCTGGGGTCCCTGATCAGCTCAGGCACTCCCCAAGAGGGGCCAGTTGGGTGGCCAGGGGCAAGGTTGGAAGCAGGGGCCCGAGCATTGGTGCCCTCTGCTCTGCTGCCCAGCTGTGTGCAGGAAGGAGGCATCTCAGCCCCTTGGACTCCACGGTGGGCGGTGTAGGCAGAGTAGTTATTGTCCGGTGGAGTAGAGGCTGGGGTGCCCAGAAGTGGTGTATGACTGTGGAGGTGCTACAGGGCCTGTCCTGCCCAGTGACTGGGGGATTGGTGAGGGAGGTTGGCCTGGTCCTGCCACGCCTGGGCTGGGCTTGGGGTTGTACCCCTAGAAGACCCTGCTCTTGAGCCTTGAGGGAGAAGAGCCTGGGGCAGAGGTGAGAAGCAGCGAAGGCCACACATCCTGGCTGCCTGCCCGCCTGTCCCCGCTAAGCCACTGATCCCATGTGTGCTGCTGGTGCGGGGAGGCACGGTGCCACTCACCTGAGCCCCAGGGCTGGCCCTTGGTGGAGCTGCTTCTCCTCTGGAGTTTGTGGACTGGCACGCACTTTGGGGAGGGGCAGTTGAGATTCAGAGCTCAGTCCGCAGAGACAGGCAAGGGGTCTGCTTGGTGGCAGTGTCCAGAGTGCTGGCTGGGGGGCACTGCTTGGAGCTGAGCTAAGGCTACATGGTGTGGCCTTGGCTTGGGGTGGGGCCACTGCCACCCTGTAGCAGAGGCCTCTATCCTTGAGGGCCCCAGTGCCCTGCTGGGCAGTGGGTAAACAGAAAGGCCCTTGAGGGAGGAGGGTCTCAATGATCAGTCTGTGCTCGCATGGTCCAGCTGGGCCCTGCCTGGCACAGGCGTTGGGCTGCATGGTGCTGGTCAGTGCTGGCTGTGCCTGGGGGAGAACCAAGCTGCCAGGAGCTTCGAGCTGCAGCCTGGAGGATGGGGCCCTGGCCTGGAGTGAGATGCCCACCAGGGTGGGAGGGCACTGGGCAACCAAGGCATGGCTGCCAGTTTTGAGGCTGGAAAGTCAGCCCAGCCCGTGCCTCTCCCGTCAGGCTACAGGGGACCTGGAACATCCTCCATTACATGGCCTGTGGGCGCAGTCGCTGGGCCCTTCCTGGACCTGTTGTCAACTCCGGAAGCAGTGGCGGAGGGTCATGGCCCGCGGTGCTTTGTCAGGGAAGGGGAGGGACTAAGTGGGGGGGGGGCGGTGACCACGGGTCCTCATTCAAGCTGTGGGGTAGGGCAGGGGTCCCGGGGTTCTGGGGGCCTCTGGTCCTGTTTGGCCCTGCACGTGGGTGCTGGGATGACTTTGTGGGGTCCCTGGGGTGACAGGCTCAGAGAGGCTCTCATGCAGTGGGATCTGGGTCTACTTGGACCTGGGTATGGACTCCTGCTGGCACTAGAACAGGGTATGGGCCTATGCTGTCCTGGGAGGGGCCTGGCCAGCCCTGGAGTCAGATGTGGCATCTCTTCTGACGCTGGCACTGGGAGAAAATAGAAGGATTACTCACCTCAGCTCAGAGACCCCGGCAAGGAAATAAGTGAGCAAGCATCATTTCTAAGTAGGGGAGGCTCCAGGAAGCCCTCGGCATGAGGGCGCTAAATTGAATTAAATTAAGAAAAACATTTTTCCAAATGCAAGTAAAATATCTGTTTAATTAGACCCTAAAGGAGAAATTAAAAGTCGTATTTTGCGGTGCAATAATTACTGTCTATCTGAAGGGCCTGGCTTTGGAGGGTGAGGAGCAGCCTGTGCTGGGCTTTGGGGTGAAGTCCTGTGATTGGGCAGTGGCCTGGGACGCCTTGGCAGGTCCCTACTGACCCTGACCTCCAGTGTGTGCTGAATCCTGAAGACGCAGCAGGCTGTACAAAGCAGGTGCTGTGCGGACTCCAGCTGGGCCCTGAATGTGGGGTCTCTGGGCTGGGCTCTGCTTGTCCTGGCCCCTGGCACAGGCTGAGTGCTTCTCAGAGACCGGAGAGAAGCTCAGTGATCTTCCCGTCTGGGTCCCTGGCTGTGAGGGCTGCTGTCCTGGTGTGCGACCAGGGTTGGGGAAGTGGCCTGGTTGGCATCGGTCTCAGTGTCCCCTGGGAACAAGGTGGGGTTGGGTACTGTCCCAGGAGAGATGCTTGTCCCCAGAGTGGGCCTTGAGTCATATAATCTCAGTACTCTGGGAGGCTGAGGCAGAAGGATTGCAAATTTGAGTTGAACGTGGGTAATTTAGTGACTTAGTGAGGGCATCTCAAAATAAAAAAATGAAACAGGTTCTGGGCCCAGTACTGACAAAAGAGAAAGAAAGTAGGCTTCGGTCACAGACCAACCTCACAGGAGCCCATGTAGCAGCTGGGGTGCAGGTCCCTGGCCGTGGTGCCCATGCAGTGGGCACTGAAGAGTGGCCAGGCAGCCTGTGTGGGCCTCCCAGTGGGGACTGAGCTCAGTGGGCAGCCCTACCCTGTCCTGGGGCCTCATGTGACGTCCTGGGGCCTGAACAGGACCTGCATTTGAGAGCCCTGGCTGGGCCTAGCTAGGCACTGGCTGTGGCTGTCCAGGTCCTGGTCACCTCCCCTTGGCTCCCCTGGTTGGCTGGAGGAAGGTACTGGGCGTTCTCAGGGCCCCCTTCCCTCCCCACTGCCCACTTCCTTCCTGGCTCCTGTGGTGCAGACCATGGAGCGGTGGAGAAGGCTCCCCAAGGCCTGAGGTCCCCGGGACAGGCCAGTTCCCTGGCAGCCAGCAGAACAAAGGCTGCTGGCCGGGTGGGGCTTGGGTGTGCTGGGCCGGCCTGCTGGGCTGGGCTAATGGCTGCAGTGGGGCGGGCACTTCCTGCCCCATCGCTGCCTCCTGCAGAGTGGAAAAGCAGTGCAATCAGAGCTCAGGGAAGCTGGCCCAGCTGCCCTCGCCCTCAGGCTGGAGCCCTGTGCTGGCTGTCTGGGAGGGGGTAGGGCGCCCATGTGGACCTGGTGCTGAGCTGCTGTGGCAGAGTGGAGGGGCTTCCTGTGGGTTCTATTGGCCCCGGTGGGGGACCCTCCCTCTGCTGGGCTGAGGTCTGGGAATGCTTGCAGGGGTGTGGGGTGGAGAGCCGCCGGTTGGGAGCAGACCTGCCAGGCACTGCAGAGCTGGAGAGAGTCCAGGCTTCCAGGCAAGCACCTCAAGGCCCCTGCTGGCTGGAGGCTGGGCCTGTGTGTCATCCTTTTATGTGACTTGGCATCCCTGGGGCTGTGGGCTGGCACTGGAGATGGGCAGGAGAGAGCCCTGCTCAGGGCAGCCCCAGGATTCCCCACAGTACTGGCCACCCCTGGCCAGGACTGACCACTGGCCACAGGGCAGGCTTAGGGGCCAGTGGCCTCACCTTCAGCTCAGAACAGGGCATGTTTGGGGACATGGTGGTCTTTTTTGTGACCAAGCAGGGGCAGGGGACTCCCTCTAGCCAGCTCAGGAGGGAGACTCAGGCTGTGGTAGGGTCTAGGGAATCCCAGGCGATCCCCGAGAGGAGCTGGGGACCTCAGCCCACCCAGTCCATGGTGGGTCACAGTGTCACTGGTTCTTGTCACAGGAAAGAACTACAGGACTGTCAGTGGGGGGCACTGGCAGGAAGCCGCTCACACTGAGCCCAGCGTGGCCCTGTGGCGAGGTGCAGGAAGCTCAGCTGGGAGTGTGCCTGGGGTCTTGAGGTGTCCTCCAGTCAGGTGGCATTCCACTTGAGGGTGCTGGCTAGATTGTGGGCAATTGGCTTGTGCTTGAAGTTTAGAGAGCTGCTGTCCACACGACTGTACTGCTATCCTGGGGACGAGGTCAGCGGGAGGAAGTGCCGAGCCTGCCATGCCGGTGATGCACATGCATGGTCTCTGTGCAGGCTGCGTGCATCTTTGGGACCTGGGGAGGGTTTTCTGGAGTGAGTTTCCTCGGAGGGAAACTGCACTGTAACTGCACCCCATCTCCTTCTGAACCCCACCTCTGGGTCCATGGAACTCGGGGGCCGTGGATCCAAACCACAGTGGAAACCTCGGCGTGGGGCTCTGCTGATGTCCCAAGGCTGCGGAAAGGCACGGTTTCAGCATCCTGACTCCTGTGTGCCTTCTGCCCTTTCCCCTCCTGCCCTGGGTGCGTGCGCTGTCTGGCGGCCTTGGAAGAGCCTGTGGCCAGCACACCCGTGGCCTGGCTCCTCCATGCACAGGCAGTGCTGACCAGGTGCGGCCCCTGGAGACCCCACCACGTGAGAGTCAGTCTCTTGGGCAGGGCAGCCCTTCCTGGCCTTCACAGCAGTCCCCAATTTCATTTTCCTGCCGGCTGCCCAGGGCTAGCTGCACACTTGGAAGAGGCCAGTGAGGGTCTCCAACCCCTCCCCCCAGTTAGGGGCAAGGGGCCTCGTGACCACACACCTGTAGGGAGCTGCAGCCAGCACGTCCTCTTGCCGCACGGCTAATGATGGCGGAGGTGGCGGTTACGCAGGGCAATGTGAACTTCACTATTAAGCTCCGATAATTATTTTCCTGCTGGGTTCGTGTGGATGAAACCGTGTGGGGCTTATTAATCAGTTACAGACGGCGCTGGGCCGCCGCGCGGTGTGGCAGTGGGAGAGGTGTGGGTGGCCAACTGGCTCTGTGTAGCCGCCCCACCTGGCTGCTGACTGCGCCTTTGTCCCTTGCTGTCCTTAGGATCCCTGCCTCTCCGCTCTGCTCCTGGACAAGCTCCCGGGGCCTGGGGTCTTGCCCACATGCCGTCCCGAGGCCGAAAGTCGCTGCGATGCCTGTGCCACGCACCTGCACCAGCTCACTCGAGAGGCACTGCGCCTGCTGCAGGCCCCTGCCAGCTGCGAGGACCCCGACGTCCCCCGAGGAGGCCTTGTGCCCCCTGGCCCTGGAGCCATGACCAGTCCCAGGGATGCGTCTGGCCCCACTGGGAGGCAGCCATCCGCCCTGCCTGACCGGAGGAAGGGGCTGGCCTGGCCGGCTGGGCCCAGCGTCCAGGTGTCAGTGGCCCCTGCAGGCCTAGGCGGAGCGCTGAGCACAGTCACCATCCAGGCGCAGCCATGCCTTGATGGCATGTGGAACGTCTCGAGGGCCAGCAACTTCCTGCCGCCAACTTGCCTGGTGAGTGCTGGGTGCACTGAGGTCAGAGGTGGGCTCCTTCCAGGCCTGGGGCTTCTGATATCCTCTGGGTGGGGGTACCCAGACATTCCTGCACCCCTCATCATATCCCTGAGGTGGCCCTCTGCAACCTGTTGGGGATAGCTCGGGCCACCTTCCTGAGACCATGCGTGGTGTTGGGGATGAGGGGCACAGGTTGGCAGGAAGGAAGAGCTCTCTGTGAGAACCCTGCTGCGCCAGGCTTCCCCTGGCCACTATCCAGGTAGCACTGGCTTTCCTCTGGCTGGGTGGCAGAGACTGGGCCCTAGGGTGAGGCCAAGCCCACTCCCGCGCTGGGCCTAGTCTCTGTGGAGAATGTCCCTTCCCCACAGAAGCCAAGTTGGCTCTGGGTAGCCTGGCCCAGGGACCAGCAGTGTTCATGAAGGGGCCCAGGTAGATGCTGCTCTTTCCTTGGCCGAGAGTGGCTGGCAGGGGTCTCCCCAGCATCCTCTGAACCCTCTTTTCCATCCTGAGAAGGGACCCCAGTGTTAGGGCTTCCTGGCATCCCTGGAGTTGTGGCTTGGGTTTGGGGAACGGGAAGGCTTGGCTGTGATGAGCACCCTTCGCTTGGACCCTGCTGACCCCTCTGTGCACTTCCTGCCTGGCTCAGACAGCTTCTCCAGGTGGCACTTGTGCCCTTGGCTGTGGCTGTATACTTGCTGGGGGCCAAGGCCAAGCCACCAGCCTCCACCAGTCTCCCCTGCACTCGAGTGCTGTGAGGTGGGTTGGGGAGCAGAGTCGAGACCCTTGGGCAGAGCTGGGAGGTACTGAAGGCGGGGCCAAGGGGTGCGAGGTCTGCAGAAGTGCTGCTGCACACGTGTGTGCTGCATGCAGCGCCCCAGGGGCTGAGGACCTGTGGGTGGCTCCGGGCTGTGCGCCCCAGGCGCCTGCGACCTGTGGTTATGGGGACTCTAAAATGAGTTCAGGGCCCTGGGCCTCGGTCTGCCTGCCTGGTGGCATTTCAAGGTCTGGGCAGAGGTGCAGGCAGAGGCCCTGTTTCAGCTTCCTGGCCTGCTGGGGCTGTGCCTTCGAGGCCAGTGTGTCATTAGGCCAGGAGTGGGGCACTTGGGGAAGAACTCTTGACCATAGCTGACCTTCAGTTGGTGTGGTGACTCACCCCAGGAGTGCCCTCGCTGTAGACTGTGGCTGGGAATGGTGCTCTTTGTTTCTCATCCTGGGGAGTCCTGACCACTGGTACCTGGGAGGAGCGTGCTAGGGTACCAGGCAGTGACCTCCTGGAGGAGGTGGAATTCTCCCTGGACCCCAAGGGAGACCTGAGGTGATTGGCCCAAGACTTAAGACAAGGGCCCCAAGTGTCCCTTCCTGCAGTCTCTCTGGTCTGTCCTAGCCTGTGTCTCGCTGGGCATTGAGCCAGGCCAAGGTTGGTGCCGGCAATCTTATGTCTTGGTGTGGGATGGGGCTTGGGGGTAATGGGGGAGAGTATGTCCCTGCTGGCAGCTGGTGTGCCATAAAACATGGGCATTTAGGGCACCCACTCCTCATTTTATGTGTGCATTGATGGTGTTCCAGGTAGGTGGGAATGGATTTATAATTAGGGAATGGCCAAGCAATCAATAGGGAGATTATTAGAACCATAAATAGAACTTCAGGAATCAGATGAGGCAATGTCCCCGATCCAGACATCAACTGTTAGAGATAACCCTGGTGTGTTAAAATACTGCCCGGTTCGCTCTAGAATGAAATATTTCTGGAGTGATGTGCTGTGAATATCAGGAGTGATCCCAGGCAGACCTGACCTTGGGGTGGCTCATTCCCTGCTGTCCTGGGACGCAGAGTGGACTGCCATCTCTGTGAGGTTGGTGGGGTGCTGAGAAGGAGTGGCTGGGGCTGGCTGGAGGGCTGCCCTTGAGGGGCAGTGAGTGACAGAGGCCGGGGAGCCAGGTTGGAGCCTGCCCGGTGGCCCTGCGGGGGCCTTGCTGTGATAGTCCAGGTGCAGCAGCCCTCAGCTATGCAAACTTGGGCCTGTATCTGGGGACAGCGCAGAACTTTCTGGGTCATCTGCCACTGTGTATCCAGGGAGTCCTGGTATCATGGCAGTCCTGTCCTGCCCACCTGCCCCGACTGTGCTGGCTAGAGGCCTGGGCCTGGCATGTCCGGGGCAGGGGTGATATGAAGGCCAGTTCATTGCCAGCTCCTCAGCAGGTGGGCAGGGACACAGTGGACACCCCCCAGGGCAGCGGGGTCCTGAGGAACAGGATTTTGCCCCTCTCCATGGCATTTGGGTGGCACTGGCCCAGGGGCTCCTGCAGGGCTGCCATTGTCTGGGGGAATAGGAACCAGGGGCTTTGCTATGCGCAGGCTTGGCTCTCGGATGCAGCTGCCTGACCTGGCTGGGCCCCCTCATGTGAGCCTCAGTTTCCCTGCCTGTGGAGCGGGTGTGGGCAGGGTGCCCCTTTCTCCCCTAGGCCTGCAGTGACCCTGCCTGCCCATTCTGGGGGCTTCTGGCTGAGAAGCTTGGGCCATCATAGGTGGGTGACTCTGCCTTTAAGCCCTAGCTGCGCCCCTCAGCACCTCAGGAGCTGTGGGGCATTCATGGGCATGGCTGGCAGGCAATGTCTTCCCCTGGGTGAATCCTGGTGAGGAGGTGGTCAGCCTGTAGGGCTCCTGGGAAAGGGCGAGTGTGGTATGTCCCAGACAGTGTTCCGTGGAACCCTGGTGTTCCAGGGAGCCGCCCTGCCAGCTGACGTTGGGAGGCTCCACTAAGGCAGGGCTGTGGCATCGGCGGGGGGTGGTAAGCAGGTGCGGCTCTCCTGGCTGTGCCGGCCGCAGCTGGCCTCACGCTCTCCTCTCTCCTGCTTTTCCTTTCGTTGCTGCTGTGATACCTCCATCTTGCTTTCTGTTGGCCCCCTCCCTTCCTGTCCCGTGTGTGGTCCCCTCCCTCCTGCCCCGCCTCTCGCTTGGGACGGCTTCTTTTGGCATGCTTGGGCTCTGCTTCTGGCAGGAATTGGCAGTGGCCGTCCCGGTGGTTGGAGCCGTGGGACGGTGGAGCCGCGGCTGGTGCGGGACTCCTGAGACAGGTCAGTGTGGGTGGCCTGGGGGCCACAGGTGGCACCATGCGGCGGCTGGAGGTGGAGATGCAGGAGGACATGGTGGGGTGGCTGGGCCCTTGGGTGTGGGTAGGGTGCCGTGGGGGTGGCTCTGGCCTTGCTGAGACCCCTGTGGCCTCAGGCCCACACCTGCAGGCAGCGGGGAGCTGGGTGTGACCGAGCCCTGCGCAGAGGGATGCTATCACCAGCTGTGGCTGAGCACCCCCTCCCATGTTCCAGGAGCAGCTGGGCCCAGCCCTGCCCCAGTGAGGTGCATGTCCACCTTATGACTTTAAGATCCCTCCTTCCCCAGGCTGCTCTGTCCTGCATGGGAGTTTAGGTCTTTACCAGGGAACATGCACTGACAGGAAAGGAATTCATGTGCAAGGTGGAGCAGGCCAGGCTGGGTTCTGAGAGGTGTGCAGGAGCTCCTGCCCCGCAGGCAGGTGGTGGGCATAGTGTGTTGCACCGTGCCAGGTCCTGCCTAGGCTGTAGATCTGCCCTTTGCTACAGTTGACCTTCCTTTCTCATAGCCAGGGTGAGGGGTGCTGGCCCTCCGCAGGCCTGGGCTTGGGGCTGGTTGTGAGTTTGTATAGATGGCTTCTTCCTGCTCACTGTCCCAGGAAGGCTTTGGAAGTGGCGCTGGTGACAGGCTGGGAAAGCAGTACCCACCACAGTGGGGGAGCTGCTAGTGATGGTGACCAAGGTTCCCCCTGAGCCTAGGGGCTTTCTCTGCTACAGTGTTCCCCCTGGCTTCTGCCTGTGTCCCCTGGGAGACCCCTAGGACACTGGATCCCTTGGCTTCAGGACACTAGACTTCATCTCTGTCTTCTCTGCCCACCTGGATGGGGCAGTGTGGGCCTGGCTGTGGATGCACCCTAGGCTGGCTGGAGCTGGGCACTGTGGAGGGCTGGGGACAGCGGCCCTGGGGAAGGAGACAGTCCCCTTCCTGCTAGAGGTCTGAGGCCCAAGGGGCAGACAGATATCATTTAGGGCGCCAGCCTGGGGTGTGCTGGTGGCATCCTGGAAAGTGTTCCACTACATCTGAGCTCAGCACAAGGTGTCTCCCTTCTGGAATTTATTTTAGCCAATTAGTTGGAGATGCCAGAGCAATATCTCAGACTCAGAGCATCCTACGTTATCAAACATAGGGCATCTAGCACCCAGGCCAAATATCTGTTGTGGCTTCTTGTCCACTGGCAACTCTGGGGGCTCCCAGGAGGCCTGGGGCATTGCGGTGTGGGGGCCCCTCCGTCCACCGGACCTTTGTGGTCACTGTGTCTTGGCACTTGGTGGGAGAGCCAGGAGCTCAGGCCTGGAAGTGTCCACCTCTCTCTCCCACTTGCCCTGAGCAGGAGACCTGGGTCTTTTGGTCCTAATTCCTGGGTCTGGGGATTTGTGGGCTCTGCTGTGCACAGCTTATCTCCCAAGCTCCTGGTGCCCAGGGCAGTGGGTGCCTCTACTCACCCTTCTGTGCCTCACGTGGATTCTCTCTCCTTCCAGGCTGAGGCGGCTGTAGCTGCTGTGGCCGTGGCAGACTCTGTCCGAGACGCCACCCCCATGGTAGGCCCTGATGGCCTGTCCAAGGCATGGGGCCAGGCGGGGGCCTGCACATCGACTCTTGTCAGCCCAGCCCCGGGCACCTCGGCAGGGGGTTCCACGGGTCCATCTGCTGCAGCCTCCTTCTTCATAAGGTATGTCCTTGGGGTGGCAGGGAGCAGCGTGTGGGGGATGAGTTGCCTCTGGGACAAGGGCTGGTCTGTGGTAGCCTGAGGTCATTCTTTGAGAATGATGACCTTGCCCGCCACCTGGTGGAGTGGGTAGGAGCTGTGCAGGGATGCAGTGGCCCTTGTGGTTCATCCTTCTGTCCGCTGGCCTCCTGGGCACCATGGCAAGGATATGCTTGTCGCTTGGGCCTCTGTCCCTGGCCTGAGCTTGGACTGCCAGGAGGGACAGAGCCACAGTGTGCATGCTCCAGGCCCCGCAGCACTTGGTATCAGCTGGCATGGGTGCGCGGGGGTGGGGGTCACATGTGGAGTGGAGCTGTCCCCCGCCTGGCTGAGGGAGGCAGCCCTGCAGACAGCTCCCAGCTCTCAGCCCCGGGCCCAGCGTCCTGTTCTTTCCCCCGTGGGGATCTGGGGTGCGGATTACAGGATGTAATCGCAGTAATGAGTGGTAATGGTGCACAGCTGTGGGTCACTGTCCCATTAGCAGCTGCGGGTGCTGATAAACTTGTCCCCGAATCACCGGGCAGCAGCAGGAGGAGGCGCCTTATCAGCGAGGCTCCAGGGGGACCTCGAGGGCTGCTGGGGAGTGACTGGGCATATGATGAGGGCATTGTCGTGCTGCTGGACATGCTCTGTGCTGTGCACTGCTCCTGCCACCAGGCTGGCCTCAGCCACCACCCCAATTAGGAACAGAGAGCAGGCTGAGGCCTGGGGGCAGCAGGTGGCCAGCAGGGGGGCCCAGGAGGGGCAGACCTCCAAGCTGCCCCCTGAGCCCCACACCCCGAGTCCCTATTTCTGAGACTCTGACCCGGACTCCAGGGCTCTGTAGCAGGAGGATTTGAAATGGGGGGACCTCTGGAAAGAAAGAATGGCTTGGGGCCACCTGGAGGTGAGGCCCTGTGGCTACGGTGGGGGCTCTTGTTGCAGGGGAGAAGAGTGGCCCCCCACGCTGGCTCATTAGCGACCAGAGCAGCCGCCTTTTGTCTGAGCCAGGCTGGTGCTGCTCTGCCTGAGCCATGCTGCTGACCTTGGGGAGTTGCCATAGAAACGAAGAAACAAGAGCTGGGCCACGAGGCAGATTTTCATGGGCCTGCCTGCTGCAGTTATATCCAGCCAGCTAGGTACCCTGAGTCACACTGCAGGTGGGGGGCATGTGTGGCCCTGCTTGGGGTAGATGTCCCGTGGTGGCCACAGTAGACCCTCGGCTGGGGTCCTTAGCCCGCAGGGGTGAGAGGGTAGGGGGTTAGGAGCTGCTCCCCAGCTGTGGGGGGCAGTGGATTGTCCAGAGCACAGAGGGCTTGCAGGGCCCAGCTCCTGCCCCTGGAAAAAAGGCCGATGCCCGGTAGTGTCCCATGTTCCTGCCTCCACTGCCACCCCAGGAATGGGAGGCAGCCTGCCCCGCTGCCCTTGGGGGAGGGGTGCCTGGAGGTGGCTTTGATGGCAGCAGGGCTCTGGCAGGGGTCCACCTCCCTGCTGTGGGCTGTGGGGTGGGCACTGAGGGTGGAATAGGAGCCTAGCAGGTACACTTGCTAAATAGGTGGAGTAGGGTAGGGGTCAGCAGTGGGGTTCTGAGACCCTGCAGCCCTGGGGTGAGTCTTGGCTCTGCTCCTGTCCCCCCAGTATTCCCCCAGTGCCAGCCTTGAGCCTTTCCGGGTCCTCTACCCACCTCGGGCCTTCCCTCCGGCGGGAAGCTGAGGGTGCCAGTGCCCGGAGCTTGGAGGCAGGGCTGTGAGAGCGGGGCGGCTGTCGCTGAGTCCTGGGGACCCTGTGTCTGTGACCGGAGCCCTCCTGCTCCCTGGGCAGCTGTGCCAGCACCTTCCCAGCCGACTGTGGTCTCCTCATTGTGCCATGCCCTATCGAGCTGCCTATATGCCTGCCCTTCTGCCCTTTGGGACCCAGAATCCAGGCATCTCGGGGCTGCATTTCCAAGGCAGGCTTGGGGTGAGGAGCAATGTGGCTTCCTGCCAGCACAGTGCCCCACTGCACCCACAGCCCGCAGGCTCCTGGAGAGCTGTGTTGTCTGCCTAGGTATCCAGGCTGACCCCAGAGGGCAGGGCCGGGGTGGGCACTGTATGGACTCCTGGAAGATTTGCCAGGCAGGCAGGAGAGCCTATCTGTCACCTGCTCATAGCTTCCAGGTGAGGGCCCAGGAGATGTGGGGAAGGGCTAGAGTCCTGTGGGGTCAGGTCCTGGGTGGACAGAGGGTAGGCCCAGCCCGCCCAGCCTGCTAGCTCTGTTCCCCTGCAGCTGAGAAGCTCTGCCTTGATGGGTCCCGATGTCACCCTCTGCTGTTTTGCCTCGTTTGAAAGCCAAAGATCACCCCAAAGGCAGTGCTTGTAGTGTAGGCCTGGTTCCCAATCTCTGCCAGCTGAGGAGCCGGATACAGTGGCCACGTGGAGAGTTGATGGGCCACTGAGAGTTGGCCTCAGACTTACAGGACCCAGATTTCATCAGAGGAGGAAGTGCTGGTCAAGCAGTGACAAGCACTGTGAAAGCAGGTTCCGGAGGGCTGGGCGGGTGCTTGGGGAGTGGCCTGGCGGCTCCCGGACCCTTGGGGCTGTTGGCGGTCAGGGAGGAGGCACTCAGTTAGGTCACACTGGTGTGCAGATGCCTGGCCAAAACCTACGGCGCAGGCTCCTGGGTCCCCAGGGTGGCCTGGTGTGGTTGAGGTCTGTGCTGCAGACCTCGGCCCTGGAGGGGTGCAGGGGGGCGGAGCCAGCCATGGTCTCCTTCTTGAACCTTGCTCCAGTTCCCTGTGCCTCTAGCCACTCACAGTCCTCCCTGCCTCTGGGTGTCCTGCACATTAGGGGCCTGGTGTGTGGGTATAAGGGGTGCTGCCCGCACAGCAGACTGTGCCCCAACCCCGAGACCTAGGTTAGGGCTGGGCTGGGTATGGCTGGCCATCCCTTTGGGGCAAGTTGTACCCTCCATGTCCAGCAGGCCTTGTGAGAGCCCTTTCCTGAAACCCAGGTCAGGTGTGGCTCCCATTTACAGACAAGACCCTGCCCAGGGCCTCCTTGTCCTGCCTGGGTGGGTGGGGCTCCTGGCCTGAGGCATCCTTTCTGTGGGTCCGGGGCTGGACAGTGCTGGATGGGCGCGGTGGAGCTGCCCTGTCTGTGCTCGTGGTCTATGAGGCAGCCTGCAGCTTCTTCCTGCCAATGGCTGGGGAAGCCATTGGGGTGAGGTCTGGGGACAAGGTCGTCCCTACCCTGATACGAAGCACCAGCCATGGTCCCTAGGTCTATACTGCTTACTCTGTTGCCCGAGCCCGTTCCCTGGTCCTGGGGGTTTGCACAACTTCCTGGGGGCCATGTTCTCTCGACTTTTCACACAGCCATGGACGAAGTGTTGCCTGTCTCTGCCTGTGGCTTCCTGGCCCTGTGTGGGATTTGCTAGACCCTGGCTCAGGCAGCGGGGTGTGGGTGTTGTGTGCTCACGATGCCCAATGAAGTCTGATGCCGAAGGCCGTGGGTCTGCAGGGTGCAGACACCCCCACTGCCATCAAGGACCTTGCCTGGTCTGCAACCTCCACCCCTCGCTGGCCCCTCCCAGCGGCAGGAGCAGCACCGTGGTGTTCAGGCCGGCATCGTAGATTACCTTTATTCTCTGCAATGACACCTCGAGAGAAGGAAGTCGTCCCCGGGGCGTCTTAAAAGACGGCTCCTATTAACGATGAGAGGAGTTAAGCAAAGTGTGCAGTAGATCACGCCCCTGCGGTGGGAGGCGGGGTGGAGGCTGGCACAGCCCTGGGTGCCCTTGGGAGCTACAGAGAAGCCCCCCACACCCCATCCTTCTTGTGAGACCCACGGGGCTGGGGAGGAGGCGTACAACTTAGGATAGGGGTGGAGGGGGCTGCTGGGCTCTTCTGTTGGGAGACTGTGACCAGTCCAGGGAGAGGGGCCTGTGGAAGGCCATGGGTGCATTTTATCGTGAGTTGTGCCCCTGGGTCCTGTGGGGGAGAGCTCTGGGGTGTGGCCCTGTGAACCCCAGCTCTGTGCAGTGGGCGGGAGAGTTTGGGGCTGGGGGAACCCTTGGGAAAGGCTGGGGACCAGCAGGGCAAGTCAGCTTACAGGAAGGCCCCAGGTCCAGGGGCTGGACTGTTGGACTGTGTGCAAGCCTAGGCATGTGCGTGCGTGTGCGTACACCTCTCCCTCTCTCTCTCTCTCTCCCTCTCTCTCTCTCTCTCTCTCTCTCTCTCTCTCTCTCTCTCTCTCTCGGGTGGACTGGGCGTTGGCACCCTGAGGCTGTGCTGGGAGCCAGGTGTGGTCCACAGCAGAGGGCCCAGGTCTGGAGACGAGGCCATCCCTGCTCAGATGCAGAGCACCAACCCTGATAGCAGCATTAATTAAGCGCCTCCTGTGTGCGAGTGCCATGCTGAATGCCTTGAATATATTTGCTCATTGGGGCCACACACGAGGGCCCCCCATATTAGAGATGGGGAAACTGAGGCACAGGGAAGCTAAATTCATGTGCCCAGGTGCTACTACCTGTGAACTTTTTCTGCCTGGCCTCTGTCCCTTGCCTGCCCATGTGCTGAGCAGAGCTGTTGTGGAGGGCTGTGCCAGCATCCCTGGGGACTCCACTTTGAGAAGTGTGTGTGCGCAGTCACAGTTCTGGCTGTTTGCTCTGTGGCATGGCTGAGCTGGGACGGCCTGGGGTATGTGTGGATGCAGTGGCGTGGTCAGAGGACAGCGCTGGGCCCACTGAACTACTCTTTCCTCCCTAGGGCCGCCCAGAAGCTCAGCCTGGCTTCCAAGCGCAAGAAGCACCACCCAGTGCCTGCCCCCACACCCCGCAACACCTCCACCTACCCCACCGACTTCAGCGGTGTCCTTCAGCTGTGTCCTCCCCCAGTGCCACCCTGCCTGCTCAGGGCGGCCTCCAAGGCCAAGGACAACCCAGGCAGCTTCGGAAAGGTAGACCTGGCGTGAGGCTGGGTGACCCTGGGAGGAACCTGGGAGGTCAGAGAAGGTGTGGGAGGTGGGGGCCTGGTTCATTTTCCAGGCTGGATGAGGCTGGTCAGTGTGGGTACAGATGGGGCCACTGAGGCTCAGGAAGCCATGCCAAAGGGCAACCAGGAGCCTGGGGTACTGTGTAGGGCTGGGGCTGTGGAAGACGAGTCCCAGGGCACCTTAGTGACACAGGAAGTGCCCGCATCCAGTCTGAGTCCTGCAGGGGAGGGAATTATCGGATTGCCCCAGTGGTGTCTGCAGCTAGGGCCACAGCCAGGGTAGAGGTTGGACCCTGGGCTTCCCTTGGACCTTTCCCTGGGAGCGGTGGGGTTGGGGATGCCCTGTTCCTGCCCAGCACTGTGCAAGGGGCACTGGCCCTATAGGCTCCGAACTGTACAGGTGGGAGGCAGGCCAGCGGCCCCAGCTCCCAGGGGCTGCAGCTCCCAGGGCTGGGTCTGTAGAAGAAGCAGGGGTGCTGGCAGAGGCCTGGCCTGGCCAGGCAAGAGGGCTTTTCCTTCCTTTAGTTTGGCCAGTGCCGGCCGGGCCTTCACAGCTTTGGCCTGGGTGTCCCGTCCTTACTCTATCACCCCTTGTAGCCCTGGGCCAGCTTCACAGGCATCTCTGGACCCTTGACAGTCAGGATTGCTGCTCTTCCTGCCCAGGGAACCTGGGATCATATTGGGGTCTGGAGCAAACTGGCCAGGGGCTGGGACCTTACAGCACTCAGACTTGGGCCCCACCTACACCCCAGAACACTGACTGGGTGCTTGAGGCTAACATGCCTGGCTCCTTCCCAGTAGGGATGCGTTCATCCCATGGATTTCTCAGGAGGCCTGGGCTGGCAGTGGCCTATGGTGAGACCAGTGCTGTGCTAGACCTGGGTGTGGGAAGCTGGCCGCAAGCCCCATAGCTTTCCTGGCTCTGGGGCATGGAGTTTGCTCAGTGAGCTGCCTGTCTCTGGAACCTCCTCCATCTGTGCAGGTCTGCAGTTGCCTTCCCCTCTGGGTCCAAGTCACCATGTCTGTTTCTGGGTCCTCATGTGGACATGTAGGAGCCCTTCATTTTGTCCAAGCCGCCCAGCCTAAGGGGTTGGGGCCGAGGTGGTACCCTGCTCTCTGGGTAGGTCCCTGCCTGCCTTGGGAAGGTGCCAGGTAGCAGCAGGTGGCCTGTGCTACTGGAGGAACAAGGGGAGAGGTGCTGTGCCCGAGTGCTCACCTGCCAGGCCTTGGCTGCCCTTTCCTGGAGTTTGGGCTGTGTCCCTGCAGTGTCCCCCGGGGTGAGGCTGTAAGCAGGAGGGAGGTGGGCCCAGGGCTGACCTTTGACTGTTGGCAGCCTCTTAGAGCGGGGCAGATGGGGTCTTCTGGCCAGATGACTGTGCCTGGGCTTTTATGGAGTGTGGGGCTGGCTGGTGGGGCAGGGATGTCGGGGCTGGGATGGGGACAGGGAGAGCAGGTGTCAGCCTGATACTGGATTCCTGCTCTGGCCTCTGCTGTCCTGGACAATTGGCCTGCCTGTGCCCAGGCTTCTCCACAACTAGGGCATGGTGGGTGAAGGACAGGGCTGCCTCCAGCTGCAGCACTGCTGGAGGGCCCTGTGGAGGTCTAGCTGTTCTGTTCCAGGGTACTGGGGACCAGGCCCTGCCCGGGTATTCCTCAGGGGGTGATGTTAGCCTTGTTTCTGGGGGTCTGGCTTCAGGGACAAGGCCCTGGCCACCAGCCTCTGGGTCTGCACCTCCCTGTGCCTGCACCTCCTTTGCTGCGAGTATGATTAGCACTAATGTCGCATAGTCAGAAATGCGTCTTGAAAGGCGTTTAATATTGTCACAGGAAAGAAGTTAGATTGTGCTCAATTTCTGACATTAATGTGCTACTTAAGATAATTCATCATAGTGTGGTATTAAGAAAGACATTCCTTTCACGGTGGGTGCTGAGCGGCTCCCCTCCCCCTGCCTGCTTTGGCCACCTCAGGGAGCTGGAAGCCCTTTTTTTATGCAAAATGTGCTTTTCCCTACCCGGCTTTGTGATATCTGCACATTTGGGGAGAGACTCAATGAGCTTGTCTCTTGCAAAGACCCTGTCATTTTCCTGCTGTAATGACAGGTTCTGTGGCAGCAGACAGTGGCCCGACACTGGGATGGGGGTAGCAGGGGGTGGCCCGGGTGGCCGCTGCCTGCCTGGTCCCCTCCCTGCCTGGCTGCAGGTCGACCTGGGATTAGAGGCAGTCATCAGATGTGAGAGCTGCGTCCCTGCTTCTCCTGGCCTTTCCTCCCTGCCAGGAATTCTCTCAAATCTCCAGAACCCATTTGGCTCCTGAAGTGGTGGGGAGTTCACACTGGAGAAAAATTGCTAGAAATTACCCGGAAGTGCACATTTTCGTCTGCTTTGCAGCAGCGTTTGGAAATGAAATAGTTTTGTTCATGCCGTCGGGGGAATAAAAGAATCGATTCTCGCCTGATGGCTCCCAGGTCCTCAGCAGCACAATAGCAAGCATCTTCCTCACCTCTCCCTGATGGCGGGGGCGGGATCTGTGTGTCCAGGCACCCACACCCAAGGGGAGGGGCTGGCGGCTGTGTGCCCTACTGCCGTAAACCAATTTCGCCAGCATTATGTATCTGTCACTTACAATTAAACCTGTGAAAAATATTGGCTCTGAAATGAGTCTCTGGTAATGTGATTTACGCCGACGTGGGGACATCAGCAAGTCTCCCAGAGAGTGGACGGCAGTGTCCTCCAGCAGAAGGTGGAGCCGGTGCCTGGCTGCTCGTGGGAATAGCACCTGGCTGCCGGGTCACCCCACCCAGAGGCCTTGTGTCCACATGAGATGAAGCCTGTGGACTGTTCTCTATGCAGGCTTCAGGGTGCCTGCAGGCAGCCTGCCCTGGGTCCTAGCTCCTGACCCCTCAGCCCTGTGATCCCTCCATAGGCACATTTCGGGCTGTGCTGTGTGCTCTAGAGCTGCACCTTCGGTCCTGCTGTAAGCCCAGGTGACTGCCATCTGCAGGGCTCAGACCCACCCTCACCCTGCCCGCCCTGGCCAGAGGCAGTGACCCTGGCTATCCCCCACCCCTCCTGGACCTCCCGGCCCTCTGGGACCTGTCGCCCTGAGTGGCTTCTTCACTTGCCATCTACAGCTGCTCCTGCAGTCTCCAGTCCCCCAGGCCTCTGAAGGTCTTTGACCAGGGGCTGGATTGCTGGGGAGGGAGGCCCCAGAAGAGCCTCTGGGTCCATGGCACTACACTCCTCCCTCAGCCTGTACCCCTCTGCTCATGGGGGTGTCCGGAGTCTGCTGTCCCCGTCGCTCAGCCCGTCTACCTGCCTGTCTGCCCGCCGGGGGCTTCGTGTTGTCTGTGCCCGCTGACCTCATGGGGATCCAACCCAGCTGCATTCCTGCTGTCGGTGCCCACGCCAAGGCCTGCTCTCCCGTCCTAACTCGCGCAGCTCCTCCTGCCCTGTAATTAGTGGCCAGCTAGGGGGCATGGCGCTCAAAGCATGCTCTCCCGCCCCAGGTGAAAGTCATGCTGCGCATCTGGCCGACACAGGGCGCCCAGCGTTCAGCCGAGTCTGCGTCCTTCCTGAAGGTGGACCCCCGGAAGAAGCAGGTGACGCTCTATGACCCAGTTGCTGGGCCCCCAGGGGGTGTGGGCCTCCGGCGTTCGGCCACAACAGCGGTGCCCAGGATGTTTGCCTTTGATGCTGTCTTCCCTGCAGACTCGGAGCAGGTAACGGCTGCATCTGGGAGTGGGGGAGAAAGGGCAGAGGGTGCCAGTCACCAGCCAGGCCCTGCAGTGTCTCCACTGGGAAGCCCCAGGGCCTCCATGCCCACCCTTCTGGGAAGCCTGAGTAGCGCTTTCTTATCCTGGATGCAGAGGCACTCCTCCCCACCCCACATGCTCCACAGCATGACTGTGTCTCACTTATGTTCTCGTGTGTCCAGAGCAGCAGCAGCAGCAGCTCTGTTATGCAGCGTGTGCACAGGTGTGACATGGTTTATATGAGTTCGCACAGGTTTGTTATGGGCTGTGTGCAGACAGTGTGTTATAGGATGTGTATGCACCCAGGTGCACTGTGGGGGGGTGTGCCCACGTGTCTTATGGGAGATATGCACAGGTGTATTATGAAATGAGTGTCCCCATGACATGAGTGTCCCCATGTGTGTTACGGGGGTGTGCACATATGTCCTGACACCAGACCTCGCATGTGTCGTGTATTCTGTGTGCTGTCTGCACATGGCCCTGTGCCTGCCCCAGGGGCTGGCAGGCTTCTGGTGATGGGACCGACAGGTCTTAGCGGAGACGCAGAGGTGGTGGCTGCAGCCCTCACCCTCACCCTGGCCCTGCCTGGCCCCTGCTCCCCTCCAGGCTGAGGTCTGCTCTGGGACTATGGCTGACGTGCTCCAGTCTGTGGTTGGTGGGGCTGACGGCTGCATCTTCTCCTTTGGCCACAGGAGCCTTGGTGAGCACTCTGGTCGCTCTGTTCTCGCACTCCCACTGCCATCTTCAGTGCTGTAGTGGCCGGACCCTGCAGCTGGGTGGGGAAGGAGGATATTGTCGGGGGCACAGTGACAGGCACTGGGGCCATCACTGGGGGGGTGGATTTGAGGCCTGCAGAGAAGGCAGAGGCCTGGCAAGACCCCTGGGCAAGGCTGGGCATGGCCCTGCAGGTCTGGCTGAGCTTCGAGGGCTCATGTGGCACCAGGGTGGACCCTCACGTGCCCCGTGGCCCCCAGGCAAGTCGTACACCATGATCGGGAAGGACAGCTCACCCCAGAGCCTGGGCGTGGTGCCCTGCGCCATCTCCTGGCTCTTTCGCCTGGTAGAGGAGCGCAGGGAGAGGACAGGCACACGCTTCTCCATCCGCGTCTCGGCCATGGAGGTGTGTGGCCGGGACCAGAGCCTGCGGGACCTGCTGGCTGACGTGGCCTCCAGCAGTGTCCAGGATGCCCAGTCTCCAGGCGTGTACCTACGGGAGGACCCGGCGTGTGGGACACAGGTGCACAGGCCTCCTGGGGCCAGAGGGTGGGTGGGGTGAGGGGCCATGCTGGGCTTGAGCTCCTAAAGCCACCGTCTCCTCTGCCTCCTGCAGCTGCAGAACCAAAGTGAGCTGCGGGCACCCACAGCAGAGAAGGCGGCCTTCTACCTGGACGCAGCACTGGCTGCCCGCAGCACCCGGGCTGGTGGGGAGGACAGGGGCCGTGGCTCCCACCTGCTCTTCACGCTGCACGTCTACCAGTACCGTGTGGAGAAGTGTGGCCAGGGGGGAAGTAAGTGCCACCTACTACTGTTGGGGTCCTGGGAGGTGGCTTCCCCAGCCACGCTGTCACCACCGCCTTGCCTTCCAGTGTCTGGAGGCCGCAGCCGCCTGCATCTCATTGACCTGGGTAGCTGTGAGATGGTCCCCAGCAGAGGTGAGGAGGTTGCTGGGGGTTCCCTGAGTCTGTCCCTGTCGGCTCTGGGCAGTGTCATCCTGGCTTTGGTCAATGGGGCCAAACATGTGCCGTACAGGTGAGTGTGGGCACCAGGCAGGTGGAGCCCAGGACAGGCCTGGGACTCCGGGTGCAGCTGGTCTCCCTCATGCCCAGCCTCCCACCCTGATGGTACCTCCCCTTGATCCCCAGGGATCACAGGCTCACTGTGCTGCTGCGGGAATCCCTGGCCACCACCAGCTGTCGCACCACCATGATCGCCCACGTGTCAGATGCACCGGCCCACCATGCTGAGACGCTCAGCACCGTGCAGCTGGCTGCCCGCATCCACCGTCTGCGCAGGAAGAAGGCCAAGGTGGGCCCTGTGTTACTGCCCAAGCTGCATGCCCACGCTACTGTGTCACTGGCGGGATCCATGCAGGGAGGGGCACCCAGGCTGCCGGGTGGGGATACCTGGTCTCTGCCAGGAGGGAGCAGGGAGCCATACCTGAGTTCCCAAGTGGCACAGCTGGAGCTGCCTGCTGCGGGCTTGGTGGGTCCTTGGACCCACGGCAGACCCTGGGGCAGTGGGACATTGGTACCACCCTGGCAAGGGGGTTCCTAAGCACATTTCACAGGCTGAGAGTAGAGTTGGGGCCTTCTCAGGCCGGACTGCCTTGCATCCAAGTCCTGGGTCTGCTTTGTGGCCATATGGTGGTGGGCAGGGTTCTGTGCAGCTCCCAGCACTGGGCCAGCCAACCTGTGTGGCCTCTGCCATGGTAACGCTACAGGGACTGTGGCATGGTGCTGCTGGGAGGAGGTGGGAGTGGGGCCAAGCCGACTGGAAGTGGGGTGCACTCACAGGGTCCCATGCTGCTGCCCCCTAGCACGCGTCCAGCTCCTCGGGTGGGGAGAGCTCCTGTGAGGAGGGCCGGGCCCGCCGCGTCCCCCACCTGCGGCCCTTCCACTCGCGGGCAGCGGCCCTGGACCCTGACCACCCGGTGCCTGGCCTGCCTGGCGACCCCGACTACTCATCCAGCAGCGAGCAATCCTGTGACACAGTCATCTACGTGGGGCCAGGGGGTACAGCGCTGTCAGACCGCGAACTCACCGACAACGAGGGCCCTCCAGACTTCGTGCCCATCATCCCCTCCCTGAGCCGCCGGCGGCCCTCTGAGAGCCCCCGAGATGCTGACCACTTCCGCTGTAGCACATTTGCAGAGCTGCAGGAGCGGCTGGAATGTATTGATGGTAGTGAGGGGGCCCCCGGGTCCCTGGACAGCAGCGACAGAGCCCAGGCCAGCCCGGCCCGAGCAGGCAGGAAGCCTTCACCGCCTGAGGCCACATTCCCCAGGAAGGCCATGGGCCCTCCAGTGACAACCAGCACTTCTCGAGGCAGCCCTGGCCCAGACACCCACCAAGTTGTCCCCGAACCTTCTAGGTCTGGTGCCCAGGGTGACCAGCAAGAGGATGACAGCTCCCAATGTGAGCCACCAGCCCTGGACAAGGCTGTGGGGGGCGGAGGCCGGAGGCTACTGCCCAGCCCAGCCTCTCCAGCACAAAGGGAGAAGGAAGCCCTGGGAAGCCCTGGGGGAGGGGGCACCAATGGGGTAGTGCGGACGCCCCCCGTGGGCACAAGCGGGCAGGGGCGTTTCCCGCTGGCCCCAGACTCAGTCTGCCCCTGCCCATCTGCACGCGGCCATCGCCTGGAGCGGGGCCTGCTCACCACCACGGTGACCCTGCAGCAACCGGTAGAGCTGAACGGTGAGGATGAGCTGGTGTTCACAGTGGTAGAGGAGCTGCCCCTGGGGGGACTGGCAGGCACCTCGCGGCCCTCCAGCCTGGCCAGCTTCGGCAGCAACTGCTCCCTGCAGGCCCTGGCCTCAGGCTCAAGGCCCGTCAGCATCATCAGCAGCATCAATGACGAATTTGACGCTTATACCTCCCTGGGCCCTGATGGCCCTGGGGGGTCACTGGTGGGTGCGCCATGGCCAGCAGGTAGCTCCAGCCCCTCTGTGGGCTCCTGGCTCAACCAGGTTGGCATCTGTACAGCTGTCAGCCGCAGCCCCACACCACAGCCTCCCTTGAGCTCTGATGTCCTGGTGGGGCCCGGGCCTCCAGAGCCCTGTGTCTGGGGCAGCCCCTTGGATGGGGGTGTCAGGTCTGCTGCACCAGGTGGGCCCAATGGTTCTGGCTCAGCCCAGAGTCCTTGTGCTGGGGAAGTAGCTGCAGCAGGACTGGCCCAAGCTAGCCAGGAGCCCTGGGCCGGGTCTTCACAGGGTGCTGCCGTGGCCCAGGCCATCCACTCCAGCCTTCCCAGAAAACCCAGGACCCCCTCCGCGGCCAGCCGCGGGGTCTGTGCTCGCCCTGGCCAAAGCCCACCCAGCCCTAGAAGCCTGTTTGAGGACCCCTGGCTGCTCCGTGCAGATGACTGCGATGCCCCCAACCTAACACTGGGGTTCCCCCGGCTCCCTGAGGTACAAGCAGGGCCGGCTTCTGCCCAGAGGGCAGTGGACGGCTGTGTGCTGGTGGCCAGGGCAGCCCGAAGGCCAGAGGCTGTGGCTTGGATCCCGCCACTGCGGCGGGGTGCCACCACCCTGGGAGTGATCACACCTGCCATGTCCTGCGGGGATGCTATGGCCGAGGGAGCTGCCAGCTCCACCAGCCTGAAGGGCTCCCCTGGCAGCAAGAAAAGCCTGGCTCCCAAGGGGGGCTTCTCGAGGCCTGGGGGTGTGGCTCCCCCAGCCCCTCCTGTGCGCAAGTCCAGCTTGGAGCAAAGCAGCCCATCCCAGGCCCCCGTCCTGGCTCCAGGCCTCCCTCGGGCAGGGGCTGCTGCCACCTTTTGTGGGGAGCAGGAGGCCCGGTCCAGTGGCCGGGCTGACCCTGTCATTCCTAAGGCCACATCCAGTCTCAAGGCTCGGGCAGGTAAGATGGAGGTGGCCCACCGCCCTGCCGGCCACATGTCCCTGGAGCGTTATGAGGGCCTGGCACACAGCAGCAGCAAGGCCCGGGAAGGCCCTGGACGGCTGCCTCGGGCTGTTCCCAGACTGGGCGTGCCACCTGCCAGTCCCACACCTGGACCATCCTCTGCCTGCCGAGGCAGCCCAGCTAAGACCACAGGAGCTCCCAAGCCCCCAGCTAGCGGGGCCAAGGGCCGCAGCCTTGTGACTGGAGGCTCTCGGGCTCTGGGTGGGTCTGTAAAACCACTGGCCTCGGTCACTGGCAGGCCCCCTGGTGGCCCTGGAACAGGTCTCCGAGCAGCTCCACGGGCTGCACCTGGCATTGGGTCCAAGGCTGGCCGGGGCACCATCATGGGCACCAAACAGGCACTCCGGGCTGCGCACAACCGTGTCCATGAGCTGGCGGCCAGCAGGGCCCCTGGCCAAGGAAGCCCCTCATGGGGCTCTGCAGACTCAGACAGTGGCAATGACAGTGGCGTGAATGTGGCGGAGGAGCGGCCGCCTGTGGGCCCTACCCTGCCATCCCCCTACAGCAAGGTGACGGCACCCAGGCGGCCCCAGCGCTACAGCAGTGGGCATGGCAGTGACAACAGCAGTGTGCTGAGTGGCGAACTCCCGCCCGCCATGGGCCGCACAGCGCTCTTCTACCACAGCGGTGGCAGCAGCGGCTACGAGAGCATGATGCGGGACAGTGAGGCCACCGGCAGCGCGTCCTCGGCCCCTGACTCCACGAGTGAGAGTGGGGCTGCCTCCCTGGGTGCCCGCTCCCGCAGCCTCAAGTCCCCCAAGAAAAGGGCCACAGGTGGGTAGTGCTGCCCCGCAGTGGGCACAGCTCTCTAGCTCATGCTCATGCCCAGTACTGCCTTTCTTTGAGGCCCTCACTACTCCAACATCTGGTCCCCACCTTGGTCAGGCAGCCTCAGGCAGGGTCCCGGGTAAAGTCCTGGGAGCAGGTGAGGGCTTGGTGTGAGCTGGGTCCCCTCACCCCTTCAGTGTCCCAGCTGCCTGGAAGTCTACCAGGACTGCTCCAGGGTAGAGGGGCAGTAGTCTGGCCTCTTTCTTCCCTTGGCACTGGGGGCCAGGAGGGTATGCATGAGCTGCGTGGCACTTGGTGCTATAGAGCTGTGTCAGTGGGGGCAGTCGGGGTGGCCGTCCAAGTGAACATGGTCAGGTCTGGGACTTGGGACCCAGGGTGCCTCGCCTCTGCTTACCTGCGCCTGATCCTCTCTTCTAGGTCTGCAGCGGCGGCGGCTGATCCCGGCCCCACTGCCCGATGCTACTGCCCTGGCCCGCAAGCCCACCCTACCTGGGCAGTGGGTGGACTTGCCCCCACCTCTGGCTGGCTCTCTGAAGGAGCCCTTCGAGATCAAAGTGTATGAGATTGATGACGTGGCACGGCTACAGCGGCATCGGCTGGCTCTTCGGGAGGACCCAGCCCAGGTTGGGTGGGGGTGGAGCCTGGGAGCCTGGGGAGGCAGAGTGATCTCACAGAGGCATGGCCGGGCACTCTTGACCACCCTTCCCTTGTCCACAGCCCTCCCAGGAACTGGAGAAGGTAGGGACCAGCCACAGTGGCCCTGGTGTCCCCTTGGGCAGACATGGCAGGCAGGGTCTGGAGGCTGCCTGTGGTGGGGGTATTCCCTGCTTTGTGCCTGCCCATGTAGATGCCTCCGGTGTGCCTGCACAGGCCAGTGGGAGGAGGAGACCAGGATGCTGGGTGTCCCCAGGAGAAAGCCGCTGGCTTCGCACCTGAGCCTGCCTGTCCTTGCCACAGGGCCTGGTGTGCGTCAGCTCCAAGGTGCGGCTGGCTGAACGCAGGCAGCAGCGGCTGCAGGAGGTCCAGGCCAAGCGTGACCACCTCTGCGAGGAGCTGGCTGAGACACAGGGCCGGCTTATGGTGGAGCCGGGCCGCTGGCTGGAGCAGTGTGAGTGTCCCAGGTGCTATGCCCCAAAGCCCAGACCCTGCTTCCTGCCCTGTTCCCTGGTCTTCTGTGTCCCCACCCTGCCAGCTGCTCCCATTTCTGCCTTGTGCCTGCTGTCCTTCAAGAGGTGGTGGGTGGTTAGGTCCCCCCAGGCGGGCACCTTTCCTGGGACTTTGGGGGACCTGGCTGCTGCCTGGTCCCCATTGTGACCCTGTCCTGGCCCTCTGTAGTTGAGGTGGACCCAGAGCTGGAGCCCGAGTCGGCCGAGTACCTGGTGGCTCTGGAGCGTGCCACAGCTGCACTGGAGCAGTGTGTCAACTTGTGCAAGGCTCACATCATGATGGTCACCTGCTTTGACATCAGTGTCACCACCGCTGCCACAGTGCCAGGGGCCCAGGAGGTGGACGTCTGAGCCGGGCGCCAGAGGGGAGGGGACAGGATGTGCAGGGCATGTGGGACGTGAGGATGTGAGATGGAGTGAGGATGTATGGGGGTGAGGGCTGAGGGTGTGATGGGGTCTGTGCAGGCCCAGGAGTCTCAGAGAGGGGATGCAGTGTGGGAGGGGTGGTGGCCAAGGGCAAGCAAGCGGGGCAGGGAGAGCAGAGGGCGGTGGCCACGCAGATAGCCGCGCAAGTGCCTTTAACCTAAAGTTGGACTCTTCTCCTTTTGCATTTGGTGCTATGGACACACGACACCAGCAGACATGGGCTGGACCCACTCAGGCAGCTGTCCTCAGCTTGTGTCCGACCTCGCCTTGTGCAGCAGGCAGTCTGCAGCAGGACGGCCCTGGGGTCACGGCCCTGGTCAGGATCGGGTTTCTTTTCCTTTGCAGTGGCTTCCTCTTGGCAGAGCAGGTGTCAGCGGTCTTCAAACCCTCCCGTCTGCAGAGGCGGAGTCCTTGGAGCAGGGTGCTGTCCCTCCCTGACCACCTGCTCCGTCCTGAGGAGGCCGAGGGCCCTGGTGAGGGCCAGGCCATGCACACATGATGCCTTCTTCCACGGCAGGAATTTTTACCAAAACCACAAGCAAAAAAAATCCACCACGAAACCAACTGCCTCTGCCAGAGGCAGGGGTTAGGGTTTTCTAAGCATTCTGTTGGGTTCCTATTTTTGTATCATTTTGCCTATTAACATGGAGTTTGCAGTGGGAATTTGAAGACAAATGATCTATGTTTTTATGGTTTTCTACGAAGGTGTTCTGGGCCAGACTCTTCCTGGGGGTGCCTGCACACGGTGGTGTCCTTGGGAAGTGCATGTCCCCAAATGCAGACAAGGGAGGTCTGCGTCCTGTGTGACGTCCTTGTACCACAGGCCTGTGTTTTCTGATGTGTTTTATAGGGTGTCTGGACCTTTGTACAAATGTATAGATAGCATCTTGCTACAGTTTTTATTTGTGAATAAAAGAAGCATTGATTGTTCTCATGGTTCCTGGGTTCACACGGTCCAGGATGTGCCATCCTCCCTCTGAGGGTCCCTGGGACAAGGTGTGGGCAGCAGGGGCCACAGGACAGGGGCCGCCAAAGTGACAGAGGCAGCTGGAGTTCAAACCCAGTTTTCTCCCCAATCCCCATACTCTTTCTTCTGGGTGCTGCTAGAATTTTGGGGCCCCAGGCCAGTAATCTCCCTGTAGGGTGTGACATCTGAGGAGGTGGAGGTGGGTGACAGTGACCCCTCAGGACTGTAGTCTTCCCTTTGTCCCTGGCTTGCCTGCTGGGAGGCACTGTGCCCCTGTGGGCCCATCAAGGCCCAGGCCCCAGAGCTGGCAGGAGCCTCCACCCATGCAGCTGGCTCTGTAGGGACCCCGACCCTGGCTCTGTCTTGGTCTGAGCCCCAGTGTTCTGGGGGACCTGCTGTGGGCTCACAGAGCCGGGCTCCCTTCTCAGGTGCTCAGGGTCCCACTGAACCAACCCTGGTCCCCCAAGCCTGTTTCTTGGTCTCTGCCACCACCCACACCCCAGGTCTTCAGGGTTGCGCCTGCCCCACATCCCACCCCGCTCAACCTGCTCTGCCTTAGGCCTGGCCTGGGCAGCCTCCACAAGGCACCGTTTCACTATCCCCAAGGAGGGCGCTCTACACCCCGCCCTCCCAGCAGGACTGAGTCAGGTGCTGAGTCACAGCCCCTGTGCTTGGGACCCCCAGGGCCAGCTTGGCTGGGTGCCCTTCCCTGGCTCCAGGCAGCAAGTGTGGGCCCCTCCCCTCTGCCACTCCTGTGTGGTCTCCTCTCCCAGCCTCAGCAGGGCCACGGCTCTGAGTCACGGACTGTCACACCCCAGTGGCACAGGTGGGCCCCAGGGCACCTGGGGGCACTTGCTGAAGAATCAAGCAAGGATGGAGAGAGGAATGCATTTCCTTACAGGGCTGTCTTTGCTGTCCCACATGTGGGTCAGGACACAGGAGCGTTCAGGCCATGGGCGTGGCCTCCAGCCTCAGGTGGGGTCGCAGGCTAACTGGGGAGATGGCACCTGAGGGCCCCATCCCCACCCCAGATCTCCTGAGGTTTGGCTCCAGCAGAGCCCAGACTTCTGGAAGGGTGCGGCTGTTCTCAGCCTGCTGAGAGCCCCCCAGACTGCTGTCTGGTGGAGGACTTCACTGGGGTTGGCGCAGTGTGGTGCAGCTAGGGCCAGCAAGAGATTCCTGGGGAGGAGCTGAGCAGCCTGCCCATGCGTGGTCCTGTACACAGTGTGGAGAGAGCCCGGCCTGCCGGGGATGCTGTTCTCAGGACCCACAGCACTGGCCCAGGTGGGGCCAGGAAAGGCTGAGGAGGGTCCTGGTCTGGGCCTGGCCCCAGCCTGTGTCATCTGCTTGGTAGGAGACAGGTGGGCATGTCTCTCCTTCTGCAGGGAACACTGCAGGACCCCCCTTGTCTGGCCACCATCTCTCTACCCTTGCCCCTCACTGCCATCCTGGTGGGGCTGTTGTGGTCCAAGCTGGGGTGCCTGGCCTCAGGCTCTGGCTGGGTGGATCCTGATTCCCACAGCCCAGGTGCCCCATGGAGGGCGGCACCTGCTCTTCTGGACAAGAAACCCTCTGTCCCAAGGCTGGCTTGGGAGCCTGGGGGCCTTTCATCTGGGACATCAAAGCCCTCAGCCCTGTCATCACAGGCTGGGAAACAGTGTGAGTCCCAGAATGCCCATTTTATGGATGGGAAAGCTGGGGCTGCCCAGGACCCAGCTCTTTGACTGAAGCCAGAGCTTGGGATGGGGAAACTGAGGCCCAGCCAGGGTTGGGTGCTCAAGCCCCCATTCCCACATACTTACCAGAGGCATGTGGAGGCCTGCAGGTGGGAGGGCTCACCTGGGACATCAAGACCGGGAAGGCCTGGGGTCATGGGAGGGCAGGGGCCTGGTTGGGGACCCTGTGCCAGGGAGGCTGGGTGCCTGTCTAGGCCATGGGGATGCACGTGAGGCAGTGTGGCTGGCGGCTCTCAGTCTTGAAGGTCACCTGGCCCTGGGCCACCTGCTCCCCTGGGGCGAGGTGTCCACCCGACTCATGTCAGCACATCTAGGCCTGCTCTGCCACCCTACCCATTCCAGCTGGGCCTGGAGGCCATGTGGGGAGAAGGGGCACGTGGTCCTAGGGCCCAGTGGGGGACAGGCGAGGCAGAGGCTGAGGGACTCGTTGCAGAGCAGCAGGAGCTGCCTGCCACCCAGTCTGGGAGAGGAGGTTTGGCTTCCTGGGCCCTTCCAGCCTGCTACCCCTGAGGCTGCTGTCTCAGAAGGTGAGGGGCTTTCCTTCGCCAAGGACTAGCCTCAGCATCGAGGAAGCTGGAGCCCGTGGGCACGAGGACCCCATGGGGTTTTCAGGTGCTCCCGGGAGCAGTGTGTGTTTTGGGCACAAGTGCTTGGGCCTCCAAGTCCCCGTGCAGTGGAGATAGTGACTTACAGCAGTGGCTGTGGGCAGCAACAAGGGCCAGTGTGGTGGCCATGACAGCGGTCATAGGATGGGGGTGGCCCGTGACAGTGGTATGGAATGGGGATGGGCGAGGCGGCACCAGAAGTCCCAGCTGTGTTCTGCAGCCTGGGTCCCAGGATGAGTCTCTTCCCTTCCTTCCTGTCTGGTCTCTTCCCTGCCCGCAGCTGAGCTGGGCAGCTTGGCATGCCCACAGAGGGCCCCACACCGAGAACCAAGAGTCACTGCCCTGATACCTTCCTGCAGGCTGGGGTGGGAACCTCAGGTCCTCTTTGGCAGTGTCACAGTGTAGGTGTGGCTGCTGGGCCATCTCCTCGGGGCTCCCTGTCCCCAGCCCTTCTGCCTCCTGTGCACGGAGCTCTGGGCTCCCTGGAGTCACCTTGGCGTCCCACCCCATGTCCCTGGTGGTCATGCTGCGGTCATGCTCCCCTTCCACCCTTCCCTGGAGCATTTAAGAGGGGGTGCAGGGGCTGGGGGTATAGCTCAGTGGAATAAGCGCCTGCCTAGCAAGCACAGAGTCCTGAGTTCGATCCCCAGTACCGCAAAAAAAAAAAAAAAAAAAAAAAGAGGGGGTGCAGATCCCGCTGGCTGCTGCTCTTCTGGGACCTGATTGTCAGGCCCCCAGCTGAGATCTGCTCCGGCAAACAGGAAGCTCGAGGGAGCCGTCGCCCTCCTGACCTTGTGTCCGGTGCGGCACGATCCAGCCGTTTCCACACAGGAAGCCAGGAGGCTGGGAAGCTGGGAGGTGTCCCCAGCAGCCAAGGAGGGGCTTCCTGTGGGCAAGGCCACTGTGGGGTGGACTCAGGCGGGAGTGGGGCTGGGAGAGGCTCACTCAGAAGCCCACTTCAGTCTCTGTCCAGGGACACCAGGGTGGCTTTCTCCAGAGGAGCACAGGTCACGGCTCTGCAGAGTGCAGGGAGGCAGGGCACAGGAGAGCTGGGGCCTCTGTGGTCTTGGAGGAGGGGCCTCAGGAGAGAGCAGAGCAGGGACCCCTGGTCCTTCCCAGTGTGACACAGCCCTTCCCAAGGGCCACCAAGTCCAGGTCTGGCTGCAACCAGGAAACTGGGGGGTTCTCTTACGCCCTCATGCCCTTCCAAGTGTGGCCCTGTACCCTAGCCAGGTCACACCTTGGCCTTTTGCTGTGTACTGTGTATCTCAGAGTCTTCTTTTTAAGACTGACCTCAAGGCAGGCAGTGGCTTGGGGAGTGCTTGCTTAATGTGGGTGAGGCTTGGGTTCCATCCCCAGCACTGCAAACCCAAAGCAATGAAACAGAAGGGGAGCCTTTGTGCCCACTGCCTCAGTTTCCCCTCCAATTTGTTGGGCCCTGGACCCTACACAGGATGCCACAGGAAGAAGAGTGGACATTTGCCTCCAGCAGGGTAGGGCGTTCGCCGACAAAGATTAGAATTTGTCTCCTGGGAGGTTTGTCTCCTCCCACTTGCTGACATGTCCTATCCTTGCTCGTGCCAGTGTGGATGACGGAGGCAGGTTGGTATCCTACGTGCGGCTCTGTCTAGCTCCACGTGGTTATAACTGAGATCTGCCCTCCCACCTCACGCCCTGGAAGTTTGTCTAAATCACTGCTCCAGCCTGCGCTTGCCTTTTCTTGGGTGAGCAGGTCTCTCTCGTCCCCACACCGTCCTCAGCAGGGTGATGTCCTGGAGCCCACAGTCCTGGCCATCCTCACTGGGGTCTCCAGCCCTGGGGAGAACAGTCCTGGGGATTCTGAGGGCTGTTACTCCAGGGAGATAATGTCTCCTAGCGGGTAGTCCAGGCCTTCTGGTCCCTGTCATCTGGGCTTTGGGACAGTAGGGAGCTCCTGCTCCTGAGGTTAGGGACTGAGCCCAGGAATCAGGGGCCACCTCCCCATGGTCCCTTGGCTCATCCAGACCCTGTGAACAGGGCCCCTCTGGCAGTGCATGAGGCCTCACCCTGAGAGGATGTGCCTGGAGCTGCCTGAGGCTGGGCTGCTCCATTGCCTGGCGGCTGGCACGGTGATGTCTGGGCCAGTGAACTCTGTGGCCCAGAGCTGGTAGGGGCGGGGGAGGCAGAATAATTGCTGGTGTGGCTGTCCCCACCCAGCCCTGGGGCCTGGACAAGGAGCAGTAACAGCCCTGAGAACATAGGGCGGCACTGTGTGAAATCACCCCAGAACTGCCTTCACAGTTGCCGTCACCATCACCTTGGACTGTGAGGTCAGAGAGGACATGTATCCTGGGCACTGGGCCTCCTGCCAGCGGCCAGCACATACAAACAGCCAGCCACTCCCAGAGCATTCTGTAGACCAGGCCAAAGGAGGGCATAGGGTAGGGGCCCCCACTTCCTATGTGGGAACCCCTTCCAGTAGAAAGCCCACTGCTTGCAGGGGACCTCAGGTAGGATCCCTTGGGAACCCTGCAAACTGGCCTAGCAGGGGCCATGGATTCTAGGAGACACAGGTGTTGGGCTTGGGATGCCCACTCCTTGGCAGATCCTACCCAACCTGTGCCTTGATTTCTCTTCTTGTGGAATGAGCAGCTGTGGCTGTGCCAGTGCTGGACATGGGGCCCTGCAGGCTGGAATAAATCTCACCCTTCTGCCAGCGATGATGGGCCGTATTTCTTGCAGCCCCATTGACCGTCCTAGGGAGCCAGCTGCCTGGTGGGGGTGATGATCTACATCCTAGATTTGTGCTGATTTGTGGGTCTGGCAGTGCGGATGGCTCCTGGCATCTTTACGAGCAGAGGAGCCTGGGCCGGGAGCAGGACAGGCTGGTATGATCTACAGCTCAGCTGTCCTTGCCTGCTACCTCAGCCTGTGTCCTGGGCTGGGTCTGGGTTAGCTCTGGGCGGGGCTGAACTGAGGGGCTCAGGTCCTGCCTGCAGCACACCCGGCTTCCTGGGGCTCAGGGAGGTGACACCAGGTGCTGGCCTGAAGGGGGTGGCAGGGAGGCTGGCCCACTGCAGTCAGCCCCGCAAGTTCTGCACCCATTTCTGGTTCCAGTCCAGCTCCTCCACGCCCTGCTGGGGCTGGGACTTCATGTTGCAGGCCTCGGTTTGTCCATCTGTAAAGAGGGTAGAGGAGGATGTGGGAGGATTCTGAGAGGTCTCTGAAGATCTGTAGGCAAGCACCAGTGGGCTCAGCGGGGGCGGGGCTCTGCAGCCCTAACCTGCGCTTCCTTCTACCTGCCTGGAAGCAGGCACCCCAGGTGGCCTTGGGTCATGCACCCCTGGGCAGACCTGCCACTTCCTTCCTGGGCTCTGGTTGAATGAAGGGCTGTGATGGGGGCCTCCTGAGAGGGCCAGCTGGGTGGGCTACAAGCCTGGCAGAAGGGCTTGTGTGGTTCAGGTGGTGCTGGTGGGCCCTGTGAGGACCCTGAGCTCTTAGCCGCCCGTCCCAGGGGTCCCGTCAGACCCTTGGCTCCTGACCCCTCATTACACCCCATCCAGACCCCGGGGTGGA
The DNA here is from genome assembly GCA_004027595.1 of Dinomys branickii. Taxonomy (NCBI): domain Eukaryota; kingdom Metazoa; phylum Chordata; class Mammalia; order Rodentia; family Dinomyidae; genus Dinomys; species Dinomys branickii. The sequence goes on along the minus strand of PVLD010005039.1, from coordinate 12,704 downwards.
CATGAGCCCCACTTTCTCCTTCTTCACTAAGGCTGTACTTTTCCTCCAGTGGGATCTGGGCTCAGCCAACGCGTTCACCTGCTGAGCCTGTCAGACAAGGCTGGGTCTCAGGCCCTCTGGGCTCCATATAGAGCCAGGCATGGTGGCCGGTTCCCTGCCCTGGTGTGATGTTGGGTTGTGTGGCCTCTCGGGAAGAGGATGGCCCAGCCAGCCTCTCCCCATGGCCTCGTGATCAGGGCCTGCCTGGTCTGCCAGGCTAACCTGGGTGGGCAGCGTGGGTGACCCAAGGCCAGAGGTGGGTGACAGCTGAGCCTCTGCCCTGGTGCTAATGGGGCCAGGGCCCACTGCAGGGCACTAGGGCCCTCAGCCCTCGTGGACACCTACCACGCTCCTGAGCCTGGTCAGCCCCAGACACCCGGCCCTCAGCCCGGAGCCTGTGCTCCCCTCAGCCTGGAGCTGGGTCAGCAGAGCCCTGGCACAGTGGCCAGCAGGTGGTGGGGGTGAGAGACATGGCAGGCCCTGCAATGCCCCTCCGGCTCCCAGGGCCTGGCTGCCGCGAGAACGTCGCCCCAGGCCGTGAGCACCCAGGTGGCACTGAGGCTGTAGTGCCAGCATATGGGGTGAGAACGCAGAGTCCTGCAGCACCGCACCCTTCTCTTGCCATCTGGTCCCCACATCCCCTCCCCCTCTCTAGCTGCTCTCCAGCCCCTGGGCGCCTTCTTGGTGGCCCCACCCCCTCCTATCCCTGCAGCCTTCTCTCCACACTGAACATCTAGCCCCCAGACTCCTCTCCCAAGCTACAGGTCAGGATTCCTCTGCTCCTCCGTCCTCCAGACCCCAAATCCCTCCACCTCACTGCTCTGGGGCTGCTCCCTCCTCTTCCTGGAACCTGGTGTGGGTGTGAGCTCTCCCTACCCCTGACCCTCCACCTTGACCCCATTGTCTGAGGAGGTCGGGATCCTGGTGCTTTCTGGGCCTGTGCAGGAGAGAGAGAGACCTGGTGTTCAGAGGAGTGGGCAGGAGGTGACTCCCACTTGACCCCTGGGCGAAAGGGCCCCCTTTTGCTTAAGTTCATTGTTTCATTTCCTGAGAAACCAGCTGGCCTGGCCTGCATTGGCCTGCTTTTGGTGATCACTGGTCCAGGTGGGTGCGGGGTGCTCTAATCTGTGTCTCTTGTAGATGCACAGAAGGTTTTTTCTTTTGAGGGAACAAACATTTGCACAGGGCTCTGCTCAGCCCTGGGAGGCTTCTGTGGGCCGCAGGCATTTATCATGGCAGGGGTGAGCACTCAGGGTGAGCAGGGGCCGGTGGGCAGGAAGTACTTCTGCAGAGAGGAGACATGGCTCCAATCCCAGGGGCCCCAGAGCTTGGGAAGAAGCCGGCTGCTCTGCGCCAGAGCAGGTCCTTTCTGTTGCCACCCTGGCTGGGTGCTTGTAGGTTCTGAGCAGAGGGACAAGGCCCTTGGCCCTGTCCCGGCTGGAAGGATGAAGTGGGCAGTGTGTGAGGTGTCCAAGTGCTGGGCGTGTGGGTAACTCAACAGGCAGGACCTCAGGTTCTGGGATTCCCCGGCTCTCCACTCCAAATGGGCGCTGGTGTCAGGACACTGCTGGGGGCGCTGCTGTCTGAGACCTGTGGCCTCCCACAGGCCATGCAGCCTGGGAAGGGGCGTAGGCACAGTGCAAGTTATGGGAAAGAGAAGCCTACGTGGTTCCGTGTAACTGCAGTTGTTCCGGTTAGCAGTCTGGTCAGGCATGAGGCCCAGTACTATGGGAAGCTAGTACTGTTTCAGGACCTGCTCAGTTGGAGATGCTTTAGACAGTTGAGGCAGTGTCTCCTGAGCAGCTCTGTAAGGAAGTTTTGGGCTGAAAGAATCTGCTTACTCATCCACCTGTACATCCATCCATCCATCCATCCACTCATCCCTCCATCTGTCCATCTGCCCATTCACCCATCCTTGCCTCCTTCCCACCCTCGCTATGTGACCAGCAGGTGTGAGGATAGAGACTGTTGGGTGCTAGAGACTGTTTGGTGTTTAGTTTTCAAAGCCATTTTGAGCCAGTTGCTAAACAGATCTGTCATAAAATAATGTAAACTCAGATCACCTCTTGATATCTGCCACCACAGGAATGCTGAGCAGAGTCTGGGACTGGCACTGCAGGGCTGGCAGTTAATAAATTACATTTGTGGGAGGAGAAGAGACTGTTAAACAGGGATCGCACATCGCACTTGGTGACAGTGACTTTACTGGGCTGGAACATGTGGCTTTCCGGGCAAATGCTGCATGGTAGCTATGGGGTTGGGTTGCTTGTGGAAACTCACACCTCCCGGGCAGCCAGAGCCCTCCACAGAACCCATATCAGATGGGATTTGCAACCAAGAGCTGGGATGGATTCTTCCTCCTTAGGACTTGTGTGCACGGCTTTTGCAGCAGTAATTCCAGGGAGTAAAGGAGGGAGCTGCTGAGGACAAGGAACAACATGGGGGGCAAGTTTGGGGTACAGGCAGGGACAGGGTGGGCCTGGGTCACAGGTGTCCAAGATGGGTTCTGGGGCGTCACCTCCAGTTTCCTGAAGTCCCTCCCGCAGGGCTTCCTGGGGCCGTCTCGGTCTTCACCCCTCTTCCTTGGTGGTGACAGGTGGCAGTGGCTGAGCATGGTGTGGGAGGACGTCACCGCATACCCTCAGGGAAGTTGCAGAGGGGCTCAGAGCCCCGGCGTCCAGTCCCCAAGGCGGAGCTGGTTGCATGGCTAGGACACAGGGCCTGGGCTAAGGAACGGCAGGCCAGTCTCTGGCTGGTGCTGGGCGCCCACGCAGGTGGAGAGGCTGCTCCCTCCCCCTGCACTTCCTCCTACTCACCCTCACGCCCTTCCCCTGAGGGGAGAGCCCCTGAGCTGCACTCCCAGCTCTGTGCACTCATTCACTACTGCTGGGTAGCCTCCTTGGTACCCTCTGCCCTGTGGGTCCTGCCACCGCTCCTGTGTGTCCACTCAGCCCGCCCCAGCCGCCCCTCCCTCCCCTCCTGTCAGCCAGTCAGTTTCCATGCTCCTCCCCGCCTCTCCCTATCATCCGCCCACTCCGTCCCTCCATCCAGCCTGCCCTTCGTCCACTCATCCACAACTGAGGCTTCCTGCATTCTGGGCTCAGGGCTGGGCCAGGATCACAGAGGCAGTGCTTGGTGCCAAGCGGGGCAGGGGCTCTGTCAGCTGGACGTGGGTCCTCGCACATAGCGCCTCTCTACTGCCCCTAGGTCAGGCCTCAGGGTTGTGGTGACCTAGAAAAGCCCCGAGAAGCTGACCCTGAGGGCCAAGGTCACAGTGGGAAGGCCAGGCCTGCCATCACCCAGGGAGCCCACGCCCGGAGGCCTCTCCCCGAAGGTCGGTAGCTGGCTGCCACTTTCTGTCTGGGACAGGCGGACCCTTGTGCTCCAAAGGCCCAGAGCAGTATCTGCACCTGGGCTTTTTGCCAGGTCTCCGGGGCTGTGGCTGCATCTGCCTCACCTGTCCGCCCTGAGCCCGGCTGCGAGGCCCCATCGTGGTCTGCACGTGTTGGGGTGGAGCCTGGAGTCTGGCGGACTCGTGCCATCTGTGCCACCTGGGGCCAAGACCTGCCTTTCCCTTGCCTCTGAAATGGGAACATGTCCTGGGGTCCACGTCAGGGAGCCCCGGCTCCAGAGCCGGCTCTTGTGGGGATGGAAGAGCCACCTGGGGTGCTGGAGGCCCCGGGCCAGGCAAGGGCTGTCCCGGGAACCTTGCCTCCTCCGCTTTTCCTGGTCTGCAGGGTTGGGGCCAGTCTGCTTGCTGCACAGCAGCTCTCAGAACCCTGCACCAGTACTCGGCTGCAGCATTAGGGCTCCTGGCCCCTGGTGGGGCGTGGCAGCTCTGTTCCCGCCACATGGGGCCACAGACAGAGAAACGGGCACTTGCGCCTTCTGTCTTCTGTGATTTGTGGGGAAGCCGACTCGCAACCGTGTTGTGAATCGTGTTGGGCGTGTTGCACACGCATTGCCAGCAGACTGACCCTTAAATTATCTTTTATGATCACCATCGACTCTATGGGTAGCGGGCAAACATACCCAAACCCAGCCGTTATTTTGGTGGCAGACGCAGCATTAATTATTGATGTGCCGGCCACCTCCTTGCCACCTCCGGTTAAAATTCATGGTCCAGCCACTGTGCAAATATTGATTCTGACCCAAGTTGATGTTTTTCCCTTAACATTATTATAATGAGGGATAAAAATCAAATTGCCTTCTCTGACACTCAATCATTCTTCCGTGCCGCTCCTCATCGATCTTCCTTTCCCCGGGTTTTACCATAAATTATTCTATTCAATTAAGTAAACTTGCACATAATGGCATTTTGCAAACTGAATAATTTATTGACTGTGTTTGGCAAATGCCTGGTTTGGGGTGGGCTGGGGAAGGGGAGGTTTGTCCCAGGTGTCCCCCAGTCCGTGGGGTTAGGCCATGGTCCAGCCTCACCTCTGCCACCCCCGGGGGCCTCCTGAGCTGTGGGTGAGAATGAGGTTGACAACTAGGGAGGGTGGATGGTGCGGGGTCAGCAAGGATGGGGACACGAGGTCCCTGGCCAGAGGCTGGGAGGGCTCCCCAGACAGAGTGTGGGGTGAGTGCTGTCTCCCTGCCTGCCCCCTCACCAGCCCGCCTGGACTTGGCTTCTTGTCCGGATATCTGATTCTGCCTTAGTCTGCTCTAGCTGCCTCGTTGGAGCACCCGACTTTGGGCGAACAATGGGAACTTATGTCTGTGGTCCTGGAGGCTGGAAGTCCAAGATCAAAGAGTTGGGACCGACTCCCCTGAGGCCTCTCTGTGCAGACGCAGACGGTGTCCTCCCCCTCCTTGCGGGACATCCCTCTGGGCTTGTCCAGGTCCTACTCCCCTCTTCTTATGAGGCATGGTCATGTTGGGTTAGTGCCACCCTAGTTACCTCACTTTACCTCTTTAAAGGCCCTGCCACTCTCTGAGGTCCTGGGGTTATGACTTCAGCACGAACTGGGGAGGGGCTGCCATCCAGATGCCCCTGCACTGTCAGCTTGGCTGTCTGCCTGGCCTTTGTACCCAGGTTCTGCTGGCCTCTTGCAGATTCAGCCTGCTCAACTGCCTGCATCCTGGGGACAGTGGGAAGTGTCCACTTGGCCCAGGCCTGACTGTTCTCTGCCTCACGCCCTCAGAAGCCAGCAGAGTGAGGAGACAGAGCCAGGTGGAAGGACTAACGGGCAGTCTGCCAGCTCCCTGGCGGGGCCCTCCCCATTGGCTCATCTCCAGTTCCGCTGCTTGCTACTGCAGGATGGGGTGGACACTCTTGCCCAGCCTTTGTGGGCACCTCGGTTTGGATTGCCCATCCCACCTCCATTCCAGCTGACCTTTCTGGGGTCCAGACCCAGCCTGGGCCACACAGCGAGTACCCTTGCAATTCCTCTTGCCCCAGCCTGGCCTGGGACCCTGTGTCTGAGGCTCTGTGAAGGCCAAGATGCTGGGGCCCCAGTGCTTCTCTCTGGGGCTTCCATCTCCGGTGTGGCCCCTCAGTGACCTGGCAGCTGAGGACAGCACCGGGGCAATGGAGCAGGTGCAGCCCTGCTTCTCTGTGGCATCTTGAGATGGCAGAGGGGTCCCACTGAGGGGCAGGGCGCGTGTCCCGGTGAGGCTGGAAGGGCCCCTGTGACACGGGGTTCCTGTGATGTGGTAGAGGGGCTGCACCCCACTTTGCCTGCAGGCGGTACCTCCCCTGCTCCTCTGAGAGGGGCCCCTGTCCCGAGGGTGCCTCATCTGTTGGGAAGGCAGTATGAGGCCAGAGAGGGACAGGGGAGTGCTGGCCCAGGCCAATGCCAGGCCTTGGGACTGCCTTGGGTACCACGCAGTCCAGTGTTTCCCAGAGGTGGCTGGGTGGGCTGTGCCGGGCTGTGATGGGGGTAATTAGGGTTAATTGGTCCTGGAGCTGGCACACTCTGGCTCCGAGCTGCCGGTGCAATTGTTTTAGTAATGAGGTTGTTTTGGCCAGTGTAACTGGGTGAGGCAGGGCTGCGGCCCTTGCTTCTGGGGACCCAGCCCTGGCTTTCTCACATAGCTTGAGGATCTGAGAGGTATGGGAGGTGTCAGGCCCATAGCAAGCCCAAGGACCACAGGGTGGTGGATGGGGTCTTGGAGCCCAGGGATGGCCAGTGGGGTCATGGGCTCACAGAGACACAGCCAGGAGCTTAGAGTCTGTGCTGAGAACCCAGCCAGCCCTCTGGCCTCCTAGGGATAGGGCCAAGGCGACACCTTGGAGTGGGCAGGGCCACCTGCTGTGGGGAGGGGCTGAGCCATCGCGTGAGACTGTCGTCTGGCTAAACCTTGGGGACTCTGGGAGCTTTGGGCAGAGGGTGGCTGCAGCCCCTTCCCAGCCTCCTTTTATCCAGGCCTTTTCTGTGTTCACAGGCACTGAGAGTCCTGAGCTCAGGACCAGAACCAGGAGTCTGGGCCCACGGGGCTGTGGCCTAGGGACCACTTGCGGGAAGGCTGGTGGCTGGAACTTGCTTCCCCCTCCTGCAGGAGCAGGTGTCAGGGCAGAGCAGGGGTCCCTCCGGGGGGCCTGGGGCTCAGGTGGCTGGGCAGGGCTGGCTGGAGCCCTCTCACATCATAAGCCGCTCATGCTGAGAACCATTTGCAGAAGGCTAATTCCATAAAAGCTGGGCAGCAGCTGCAGACAGTGGACTGAGGGCAGGCAGGAAGTTCTTGTCCAGGCCAGTGCCCTCTCGGGCCTGGGGAGGGGCAGGGGCTCCTGGCGGCCACATCCCTGTCCGCAGAGCCTAGGGACTGGGAGTTAAGTCCTAGCTGTTGCTTCCTCCTGCCCAGGGTCACCACCACTGACCATATCCTCTGGTCCTGGAGCTGAGCCAGGGATAGCTGGTTTCCTGTCCTCCTGCCCAGCCGGCCACCAGCACAGTGAGCTGAGAGAAGACATACCAGTGGCTGGGGTGTCCCCGGGCATGTGTGTCCCTGGTAACTGTGGCCTGAGCTTGCAGGTGCAGTGAGGACGCCACCGCCTTTGTATCGGCTGTCTTACTCGGTCGTCATTAGTAGATGGATCCTGGCATGTCCTGTCTCCCCTCCCCAGCCCCTGAAAGCTGAGTGCCAGGACTGACTTCAAACCTAAGAGATGCCTGCTGCTGTTTCAGCAGAATGGTGGGGACCAGTTACAAAAAGTTCATATTTCCATCCAAAGTGCTCAGGTCTCCCCAAAGTACTGAGCTGTGGCATAGAAAGGGAGAGTTGGCTGCTGCCAGGGGAGGGTGCCGGAGGTGGGAGAGTGTGCCAGGCACCGCCCTCCAGTCCTCAGCTGGTGGCAGCTTACTTGGGGGCAGTGCGTGCTGCCTGTCCTGACGGACAGTGTGTGGGCCTGTCCTGATGCCTTCCTTGGCCAAGTGCCCTCCTCATGCCACCTGGTGACAGGGCTGTTGCAGGCCCGAGGGGCCAGCCAGGGCCCTCTGATCTTCCTCTGAGCTCCACTGTCTGTCCCTTCACTGTCACTGAGAACTTTCCTGAGCTCAGGCTCAGTGTCAGTCCCTCAGGGGACATGTGCCTGGAGGGCTGCCCTGCTCATGGCCTGGGGGAGGGTTGAGACACTGGCCTGCCTGCAGGGAGGTGGGCAGGGGCACAAGGGGCTGTCCCTGCCCTTCTGTGAGCTGTTACAGATGTCCTGCTGAGAGTTACCAATTTCCTTTGTGGGGGTTAAGGGACCTCCAATCCCAAGATAGCTGCCAGTCCTCAAGGCCCTGGTTTTGGAAGGACCAGGAGTCCCTGTGTGGGCATGGCCTGGCTGGGTGCCGCCCCCCGAGCCCTGCAGGGGCCCTGCCTTCTGCTTACCTCCCTGCTGGACCTGTCACTGCTGGAGTCGCCTTTCCTTTGCCTGCTCAGCCTCTGGCATGTGACTGGAGGTGAATGCTGTGCCTTCCTGGGTGGCCAGGCAGGTGAGAGATGAGGACAGGGGATGGGCAGGGAGGCCCAAGACCACTCTAAGGGACTCTTCTGCTGCTCTGACAAGACATGGAAGCCACAGGAGAGAAACCAGGCCGCCCAAAGGCAGCCTTGGGCCAGATCTAGGTCTCATAACCCCAGCAGCCCTTTGCCCTGGTCCAGATGTCTATAGTTATGCGGGACCCCAGTGTAACAGGTGCTGTGGCCCTCGAGGGACAGGTGGAGGTCATGTGTGGAAGGCTGCCTGGAGGAAGTGGCCCAGGCCCTGTGGAGGGGGAGTGCAGGCAGGGAGGTAGGAAGCAGGCAAGCCTAGAGCAGGGGGCGGTGAGGCGATGCCATGGGCCAGAGAGGGGCTGGTTGGGCTGGAAGGGGGACAGCGCTAGGCTGGGAGGAGCTGGGGCAGCCTGGCCACACGTGTGGGACGGGGCAAGGGCACAGCTGAGTCTGCTGTGGACCTGGGGCCCCTGAAGAGAGAAGGGGCCTCCAGAGGAGGCTTTCAGGGGTCCAGTGACCTGGGCTGGCGTATGGGGGAAGGGAGACACCCAGGGCCAGCTTGGGCAGTGTGGAGTGGGGACCCTGGTGGGGATCAGGCACCAGAGGCGTGGGAGCGAGGCCAGCACTCTGGCTTGCTGCAGTGACAGATTCTGGGGCTCTGCCCCTCCTTGGCACCTAGGAGCAGGGCCAGGGAGCAAGCAACCAAGCTGCGCCACAGTGCAGTGCGCGGCCAGCTTGTGGTGGCTCAGCAGCCTCCACATCCTGTCTGGGCTTCCAGTGTGCCCAGCAGGGGATCCTGGACAGGTTAGAGGGCACTCCTGAGGCCCCAGAGGACCACAGGGCAGGATTAAATTGCTCTTGGCAATTGCGCCCCCAGCGAAGCTGTTAAGTGAATTTTACCGGAGGATCAATCATGTAATTGGTGGCAGATCCCTTTCCTCTGCCGCTGTCATCTCATACGGGGTCCCCAGGGCCTGTGTCCTAGAGCTGGGGGGGCAGTGTCCCCTGAGGGTGGTGATTCAGGAGAATCTTCTGGACAGGAACATCAGAAAGCAAACCGGCCGTGTACTCTTTGGTTTCTCCTTAAATCCTGTTCATTTCCAGCTCACTATGCGGTTGCCTAATCCTATTTGTGAAGTGTCTGTGAGCCCCAGATAGAAACAGGACATCTGCATCGGGTGGGTGGGGTCTCACCACTTCTTCCCTGCAGATGGTATCAGGTTCCTTAAGGCACCCATGTGCCTGGAGTTAAAATTTTTATAGGGAGATTTAAATATTCAAAGCCAGCATAGGGCTTTGCCCCCTTCTTCTGCTATTAGAGACAGATTAAATTGAAGAGATTTAATTTTTCAGGTTGTCGCAGTGTTAATGGAGGGTAAATCATGCCTGGGAAGGGGTGTGTTGCCTTTGTCTTGCTGCAGGCACGGCCTGGGTTAGTGAGGGGGCAACTGAGAGCTCTGGGTGGGCCGCACCCCATCTCCCTCCAGCTGCTCTCTGCCTTGTGAGGAGCACGGACAGTGGGGGAGGCCGTGGGGACTCAGGGTGTCCAGGCATCACCTTGTGGAAGACCCTGGGGGAGTGGTATGGGGTACCCCAGGGCTGGGCTGGGCGAGGGTGGCTGCCAGAGCTCTGTCCCACCCGTGTCCTGGCAACCAGGCACATGTGAATGTGCTCAAGAGTGCGTGCGCACATGTGTGTGTGTGTGTATGTGAGAGAGGTATTTCCCCTGGGCCTCCGCTCTAGGGTGAGCTGATTGGGGATCTCTTCAGCCTTGCAGGGTGGTCCCCACTGTGGCCACCATAGTGGAGCTTGGCCAGGGTTTGTCCTTTGGTAACGGGGGTGCAGTGTTCCTCAGGCCACCCCCTCCCAGACGGTGTGGCCAGCTGTGGATCTAGGGGGCAGAACTCAGCGGCGAAGAGGTAGGATTTGTGGCTTAGTGTTGGCTGTGCCTTTGGGGAAGGGGCTGGAGAGCAGTGTTGGGGGAGAGGCCAGCAGGGAGGATCAGACCAAGGATGGGCAGGGCCCTTTCAAGGAGGTCACTAGCCTGTGGGAGGAGGTGCCTGGGTTGCTGGGCTTCTGGCCGCGAAGTGGGTGCTGGGTGTCCCGTGGGGGGCTGGAAGGAGGGCAGCGGGGCATAAGACCAGCCTCTTTGTTGGTGTCTCCCAGCCTGTGCTCCACTGGTTCCCCTGAAGCAGAGTTGGACACAGGGCTTTGGTGACATCTTGGCTGGTGACATGCAGGTGTCAGGGCCAGGGGTGTGGCAGCCTGGGAGGGGTACAAGTCGGCTGCCCCCGTCTCATAGATACAGGTGCCCAGACACCACCCTCCCATGCTGCCACCTGTGCAGGAAAGGCGGGCAAAGCTCCAGCCCTAAAGTCTGGGTGCTGTCCTAGGGGCTCCATGGAGGTTGGCCTGCCCCTTCAATGTTGGGAACAGTAGGCGAGGCCTGGAGGGTCTGAAGCATGGGTGCAGGGGCCAGGTACAGACTCCACACTCCAGAGCAGCCTGCTGGGCTCTACCTGCTCCTGCCCCTTGCCTGCCCTCTGGGCCCCAGCGGCCTGTGAGAGCCCGGGGACCTGCCCTGGTCCAGACCATCATTTAGGGCCTCTGAGTGAAGCCTAGCCAAGCCGGCACCCCAAGAGACAGGGGTGTGGATCAGGGGCTCTGCCTAGCCTGTCTTTGTTGGGAGGTCAGCTGGTGGGTGCTTTGTGTCCTTGTTGGTCCCTGGACTTTTAGCTGGAGTGTGGGGAACCCTGGGCTTTGTGCTTGGAGGAGACCCCTGAGCTCCAGCTGCACCTCAGCCTGTATCTGAGCCCTACCAGCCTCAGCACAGGGAGATGTGTCAGGTGCAGAGTGGCCCTGGGCATCTGGCCCTGTGGCTTGTGGGATGCTGCTGCAGTCAGAGGCCTCGTCCCTGCCTGGAACTCCCTGGACCTTCAAGGACTATCACCTCCCACTGGTCGAGCCTACCGAAGCTTTGCCTGGTCGGGTCTTGGGTTGCATGTGGCCCATGTCAGCGACTGAGGCATATCTGTCAGCACACAGGTGGGGGGGGCTGTCTGTGCCTGGCCTGGGCCCCTCCCCGCAGACCCCAGGAGCAGGCCAAAATGAGCACCCAGAGGACCTGTGTGTGGAAAGTGTTCCCTCTGCCATGGCCCCTGATGCCCTATCTACTTGGCGATGCCCCATGGAGTAAGGCTTGGGAGCCATTTCCTCTGCCTTCCTCGGCAGGGGCTGGTCTCCAGGGCAGGTTGTCCCAAGTTCTGCTGTAAACCCCTAGCAGGTGACAGAGGAGGCCTGGGCCTGCAGGGTCTGCCCCCACTCCTAGGCGTCAGGATCTCCCACTCGCAGGCATTGGGATCCAGCTGTCCTCAGCTTCCGCCCCACCTGGCTCTCTCTCTGGCTGCTAAATGTGTAGTGAGTCTCTTCTCTAGGAACTGTGCCACTGTACCGCAGAAGGGTTGGGGGGGCAGGGTGTGGCCACCTGGGACCCTGCCTAGGGCACCCTTGAGTGGAGAGCTACTGGGTTCCCCCAAGCTGAGCTATGTGCGCATCACTGTGCATCCCACCGTCTGCCCACCCTACACCTGCACAGCAGGTGGGGCTTAAGGGGCATATTTCAGTGTCCTCCTATAGCCCGCTGGGACAGTGGCCATGGGCTGTTCATGAAGTTTGTGGCCAAGATGGGCAGTTCCTGCTGTCTGCTGCCCTGTGCTTTTGGGCCCTGCTGGTGCCAAGATGCTCGGGGCCTGGCCTGTCCTCACGGCCATGCTGGGGACCTCGTGGAACAGATTGCTCCTCGCCACTTTCTCCCTGGCTTGCTGCCATGGATTGGATGAAAGCACAGTGATGTTAGATGGTGCTGCAGGTCACCGCTCAGTTTGGGGTCTCCTGGTGCTGTCCAGCCTAAGACAGGATGCCCTTAGGCTTGTGCCTGGTTGGGGAGACCTGGAAACCAGGATGGGCCTGGGCTTCTGGGGTGGGGAGGGGTCGGCTCATGAGATGCTGGCTACAGGAAGAAGGGTCAGAGGAAGTTCCAGATGAGGAAGGAGAGGGAGGTGGGCTGGAGATCATGCGCACCCTGTGGATCCGTCCTTGGCCTCTGTGCCCCCAGGAGCTGAGCAATTGCTCACATGGGGGTCCTGCAAGAGACAAAGGCCAGAGAGGAGGGGGCCGTGTTCCTCAGTCCCCCTGGCCTCCACGGCCCTGGCTCCAGTGGTCTCCAGGCTCTGCCTCCCTGCACCCCGCCTCCCAGGGCCGGGCTCACCCACCCACTACTGGTTTTTCAGCTCCTGTGCTGGTTCCAAAGCCATCAGAAGGTCTGACGCTTGGGAGACACAGCTCGATGAGGTGTGTATGTGGGACGTGAGGGTCCTCTAACTTTTCCTGGAGCTGAGCGGTAGGTGCTACCAACAGGGGCTGGGGTAGTGTCCAGGGCCATGCTGTGCCTGCTGGGGGTGGTATGCAGGAAGGGAGAACTGCCTGGACTATGGAGCTTGGGGTATTGAAGCAGTGCTTGAGGACAGTGGCAGCAGGAGCACACGGGGAACCCTTGCAGGCTCCATCTCCTTGTGAGAAAGTCTTTCTTTACTGGAGGACATTCTCTGACTTCTTCCCCCATATCCATCCTCTCTCTCTCTACTGATCCATGTACTTGTCCGTCCATCTATATACTCATATACCCACTGATTCCTCCACTCATCCATCCATCTTTCCATCCACCCACACCCACACCCTCACCC